>UXGD01003914.1:0-18781 GCA_900474315.1 Torymus auratus
AACCTAATGTATTTGTATATTAAATTACGTTCAGTTACATGATTCTCAAAATTCAGTAAATTTGTAACTTAAAAGTTAAATTTACGGATATTTTTATCAGTGAATCATTTAAATAGGTTTGGAACCAAAATACCCAGGGGTCCTCGCAAAAAGGGGAGCTACAGAAACGTGCGACGGTGAACGAATCAATTATTTAAAAACTCATAACCGACACCGCCGAAGGACGCAAGGTCCACGTAGAAGGGGAAGGCACGTAGACGTGCCACTGTAAGCAAGCGATTATTTTAACAATTCATGAACCCAAAGAGCCAGGTGACGGAAGATCCTTCTAAAGTAAGAGCGTTGTCTAGACATGTGACAATAAGCAAGTCGATAATTTAAAAAAATCTTAAACCCGAATCACAAATTTCACGCAAAAAGAAGCAGTTTTGCAGTTACGCAGACTTTTTTAATAATCTACTGTCTTACTGCCACACGTCTGTGTAACTCCCTTTTGTGCGTGGGCCTCGCGTCGTAGGCTATTTGGGCTAATATAAAGAATCAAATAATCAACTCGACTACAGTCGCACGTACGCGTGTCTAATTCCTCTTCTACGCGGAGCTCATGTCCTCCGACTATTTGGACTTAATAAGCCTTTTTTAAATAGTCAACTATTGTACTATTGTATCTTACTATTTCACTTGAGCGTGCCTTCTCCATCTACGTGAACCTCGCCTCCCTCTGCTATTTGTCATGTTTAAGACTTTTTTTAAATAATCGATTCGTTTATGGTCACCCTTTTACGTAACTCAAAATATGATCAATAATTTCAAGGTAAGACAATAATACTTTTCATATTGACTGACAAGGCCAAGACAAGAGAGAAACAATAATTACAGTAATATTATATTGTCTTGCTCTCGTGCTGCCCTAATACTTTGTAATCCTCATACTACACTTTATAATATCCTATTCTACGCTAATTGAAAAATAACGGAAAAATCATTTCCCACCAATAATAACTCCGGCTCCGAAAAAAGTCCCGAAATTCCAGGGCGAGCGGAAAGTAAAAAATATACGCTCCTCCTTCTACCTTCCCAAGAATGTCGCGACTTCTTCCGTGTCGGGCCAACGCCGCGGCCTCTCGCGTCCCGGCAATATAAATTCGGCGCGACCGCGCCGAACTAATTGGGCGATAACTTAAGCGCCTTAAAGGGCGAGCCTCTCCACGCACCCTGCTTTCCCTCTCTCTCTCTCTCCCTCTCTCTCTCTCTCTCTCTCTCTCTCTCTCTCTCTCTCTCTGTCTAGTGCAGCAAAAAGAGAGGGAGATAGAATGTGCTCTCTCCCTGGCCTCCTGTGCACTTAAGCCAACTATATACACTTACTCACACACACACACGCACACACGTAGTCATAGACTTGATTTATGCGCGTATTACACCGCTCGTGTGTAAATGTACGGCGGAGAGTCGAGGGAGAGAGGGAGTGAGGGAGACTAAAAGTGAGACAGAGAGAGAGAGAGAGAGAGAGGGCATGCATAATAAGGAATTCGGAAATTCGCCTGAAGCGGTCGCGAATATCGCTCGGCGCGCACCGAGCCGACAACAACTCTGTCCTGGTCTATATAACGCTCGCGCGCGGGTTCGTGAGCGGCCTCTAGCCGCAGCCAAACTTGCTAAATATTCATTCTGTTTATCAACTATACCGTGACCCATGCGCTTATACTCTCCTCCCACCCTTTCCTCTCTTCTACCGAGTCGCTTCTAACTCTTTTTCCGGGGATCTTCTCGCGGCGCGCCCGTATTTATTCCGTACTTTTAGCGCGATTGCTTTTGTCTCGGAGAGGCGCGTTGTCACGTATATATATTCTGCGTCGCGCTTATGGGGGAGAAAAATAGAGAGGACTGGTAGGGTAAAAGCATTGTAATGGTAAAATTTTTCGAAAGTTCAGGAGGCTTTGGCGCGGAGAAAGGAGTAGAGGGTTTCGATGGCGTGTTGTACTGTGGCATTGGATGTAGAAAAATATGGAATGTATATTTCGAAAAACGCTCGAGTTTCCTGGTGCGCACTAGCTCAAAGGATTATTTGATTTCGGTGTTTTTGAAGTTTAAATCCTAGGAAACAAACAACGTATACTTTTTCTATAAGATTTTCAAATTTATTTCGGACGTATTTTTTCTTAATCAACGACTGATAAAAAGTAATTTCATCAAAATGAACTTGATGGAAATTGAATGGTATATATTTTGGTTCTTTACGAGGAATCTTTATGATGGGGCAAAAAGTTTTCCGAGTGCACGTCTGTAACGCTGTAATATTGGCAGTTGTTATCCGATTTTCTCAACTACTGAACAAATAATAGAAAGTGAGTTTCGGAAAAGGTGCTTTCCCTCTTGCAGTTTTTTTTTCTATTGTGAACCCAAAGTTGTTCTATCTTCACATTTACTTTGTTGTTGCATCGGACGTTGGTCTGTACCACTAGTATCTTTGTTGCGCTGTATCTCTAAGAATACTGGTTTTTAGGTGGTGGAGTGGTTCCGGAGAGTATATTTGCCGCTTATGGGTATTCTGGTATATAGGGGAAGGTGGGGCGAAATGGGTACTTCGTGGGGCGATGTGGGTATTTTCGCTTTTAAAAATATTAATCCAACTTTGAAAGATACCGAACATGCCTAAAGTATTCAGCAATTCTTCATCTACAGATAAATACACTTCACTATTGATATTAATGCAAAGATATTGAAAGGTATTAATATAACGAAGGCGATCACAGGAGAACCCATATCGCCCCATCAGTTTGGAGGTGGGGCCATATGGGTTTCCCCATGTAAATCAAATGGAGTCAGGCGGCCATATTGCTAATGGATTTCCAAGTGGGGCACATTTGCGTACTTTATTTTTTAAATTATTTATACTCAACAGTTTCTACCACTTTAAGTACATGTGTTACAACTTTAGCCATAACAAAAAAAAATTGCAGCGTAAAATAGTTTCTAATTTTTTAAATATCACCAAAACCCATATCGCCCCACTACCCATTACGCCCCTCCTTCCCCTTATCTGGAACTTTAGGAGCAATATTTTTTTCTAGTAGTATACATCGGGTTCCAGGAGAAAATATTGATATATCTACTTTTTATTTATTTTTTTTTTAATTTCTTGTTCTTTTTTTTTCTATATGCCCAAAGTTGTCATATGTTGGCAAAAAGACTCAATTTAACGACCATTAGGAAACTATTCGAAGTTACGCAAGGATTAACAAAAAAAATTTAAGTCCGATGTGAAATGGCACCAGAAACAAGATAAGCTTTCAGGAGGATATAAACTTATAATCTGTTTTTCAAAGTTGGAATGATTTCTACCTCACCATGAGCTATATAGCCTCAGCACGTTTTTGATAAGTGATTATTTCCTTATGAATTATATTTTACACATATAATATGGCATGTAAGACCTACAGTACATTATAATCATTTTAGTATGTTTTATTATGTATCAATAGTGTGTGTAATTGAACAATACATGAAGCTATAAAGTACCAATGAATTGATAGCAGCTTTTCTTATGTGGCTTTTCTTCCGAATTTTTTGTATAAACAGAATTTAGAATATGTTATGCACGTTTTCCAATTTTTCACGATTTTCAACACTGCAGAGTAGATTTATTTTTTTCAAAACTCATGCGAAAGAGCTGGTAAAACGTGGTGTTAAATACGAATTTTTGAAAATTTTTCTCTGACTTTTGCAAATTGTATAACTCAATTATTCCCCTAGTACATTGACGGTTCATTCTTCATAATTCATTTATGTCGGAGTAAACTGCAGTTATCAAACCGTTTCAGTGATGGGAACGCCAGTATATTCGTATTTACTTAATCACGAGTTGAAATTGGTCGGGATAATTCAATAGACACGTATATAATACTGTAATTTTGACGCCTAATCAACTGAATTTTTAAATAATGAAATTCGATTTTAGAAATAAATTTCATTAGAAAGAACCTGACATTTATTATTATAAATTAAACGTTAAAATAAATAAATCAATAAAGTTATTAAGTTCCCTTTTAAGTTGGCAACAAATTTAAATTGTTGTTAACCCAATTTTCACAGTTTCTAGGCTTTATAAAAAGAAATATTTACAATTATACAAAATTAGGAATGCACTCTGCTATGCTTTACAACATTCTGCGATGCTATAATTTCAAATCAAATATCAATTTGTTCCTTCTAAAAAGTCAAACAAAATTTTTATAAACTAATTGACATTTTGAGGTGAAATTTCATTGAAATTTATGACAGAATATTGTAAAACTTAGGACAGCACTTAATTTTGCATAGTCCGAAGAACTACTTTTTATATACCCTCGAAAATGTGAAATTTGCTCGGTAATAGTTTAACCGCGTTACCCCTTAATCCCATAATCAACTGCCAAGTTCCCTCTCCAAAAATTACTGACCTCGCGCATTTATCCCCTTATTTTCTCGAAATTCCACTAAAACGCAGCGCTCTACATCCCCTAACCGCACACAGACCAAAATTATCAAGTGATGCAACAAAGACCGAGAGAAAGTCCACCTCCTCCTTTCACTCATCCAAAAGTTTCACTCCCGCACTCGGTGCGCACTGTACATATACACTAGCTCTCTCTCTCTCTAACGCCTAAACTCGCGCGTTACACGCACGCATAATCGTCCCGCTGTCCTTATGCAGGCCTGCATGCACAACAAATGCGCGGTCTCCAAAATTACTCGCCCGCGGGCGACCCGAACACACACACTGCCAACGCGTTATTAATTTCCCCGCATGTGACCGCCGCGCGGGACGGGATCAGCGCGAAAACCGACATGTGCGGCACTCTTCATCCCTTTCAGCGCGGCCGCTGAAAAATTCATTTCCCTCGTGAGAGCGCGCGTACCTATACGTAACTTAAAATTCATGCGGTTTGCGTAAAAAAAAGAGGGAGCGAGCGCGTGGGATAGGAGGGACACTTGGCGACGCGCGAGCTGGATGAATGCCTTCTGCGTTTAATGGCTCTCGATAATCTTCGACGCTTTTCATTGCCCAATGAAAAAAAACGTACTCGCGCGCGTTTTTTTTTTCGAGAGAGAAACTCGCGAGCCCGTCGTTTTCATCGTCGTCGTTATAAAAGTTATGAAGGGCCGGTACACACGGTTTTTCGCGTGCGCTCGCTGGCAGATCCGTCATTTGATTGAGGTATTATATCGGCCGCTATATACTGTCTGTTATCAATGGCGATGGAGCGTACACGCTTGTGCGTTTTCGCGTGTTTTGTGTATATAGAAATTCCGCGTTGCGGTTGTCGATAATAATTTTTACTGATTTGTATCGGGGAATGTGCTTGTTTAAATAGACTTTGGTAAATCATGCAAATTGGAATTTCATTCGAATTGAAGTGGAATGCTGGAGATTGGTACGAGTGCACTTTTTGTAGAAAGAGGTATCGCGCGATTGACTCTTGACACGTTTCGTTCATTCTCTCTTTTTTTTCGATGAAATACGTTAACGTTTATCTGCGATTTATGTTGTTACACTCCAAAGAATATACTAGAATTCCATTTCAATGGTTGAAGGATATTTGTAATGTAACAAGCATTGTTGAAATATCACATTATAACGATTTGTATTTTAAAATAAACTCAATACTATACATTTATTTATCATCAAGAATTTGACGGTGCTTGCGTAAACTGGATAGATATTCGCAACATGTACGTATACGTATTTCGTTTATTTAAAAATGAAAATTAATGGTTATTACATTTTGTTAACGTGTGTACAAGTTGACGAATAAAATCGATAGCGTAATCGTATTTACTCATTGTTCTGCTCTATTTCAGTCTCATGGTCAATTGAAATTTCGAAATTAATTCGTGCTCCGATGAACCATTATCACATGAATCAGGTGACATTATCAAAATGCCTAATGCTTTGAACGTAAGTGATCTTGTTAAAGGCATTGACTCGCGTTACCAATAGCTAAGATATCAGAAAATACATGAAATATAAACACTGACAGGACAGGGATGATATTACCCATTTATTTATTTAATTTTACACAAGACTATCTTCCGATTGGAATATACATTAAAAATCACCGAAAAATTGAAAAATTGTTCTAAATTTTATAGCTTTTAAAATTATAAATTTTTAATTCATAATTGAATATTTAGAGTTTTTCTGATGATTTCACTTATTAATAACTGAACAGTATATATTCAATATAGCCGATACTAGAACACTAGAATCGAAAATATTTACCGGTCTAAATACAGAATTAAGCTTTTATGTATTCGGATTTTTATATGCAATGCATATATAAATATATATATTCAACTTACTAAAATCAATACTTTATGCCATTTGATTAATCCAAATATAACAACACCTACAAAACCAGGTCTCTACATGCAGACTTTTTTAAAGAAGATCGATTGATGCTAAGTAATTATATCCAAGATAAAAGAATGTGTCATTTTAAATGCAATAAAAAATTTGGAACGTCATTTGGTATTCTTAATGTAATTTTTTTTAGAACTACGTACTAGACTGTCTTAATAAATTTTTTAGTATACAAGAAAAAAGTAATCTATAAAAATGCATTAAAAATTTTGTGAGATTATCAATTATTGTTGAAATATTATTTTCAGAGATATGTAACTTCTATCCTTTTTTTTCACAATATTGATATACTACATGTCGTTTTTAATAAAAAGGAATAAAAAAACCCAGAAAAGCTATGTTGGAATTAAAATTCTATTGAAATCTACTTTTATTAAAATTTAAAATTCCTCACACCACCCTATCTGTATAACTAATTTCTGCAGCGCCCGCATCGTAACAAGCGCATCGCACAGCAAGCACTGCCAACGACATCAAGCTAGAACACACACGCCGCTAACGAGAAACATCTCACGATTTTATCCCAAACGCACAAAACCCTATCTAAAGACAAACGCAAAGAAACAACGACAACGAAAAGCAAAATTAAATGCCAACAAGGAAGAAATCGGCATCCCGGCGTTATACGCTCGTACAAGGAGCGAGCCGTCCGCACGCCATGGCGGACGTCGGAGAGGCGCGTCGCTACACGGCCAGAATTGATGGCGTAAATATCGTGGCAGACGGTGTCCGCAATTTATGGGCATTGTAATGACCCTTAATGTTCATGAGTAGTTTGGCCGCGCAAAGCCCTCATAATTCTCTCGCTCGTTCGGTTGCGCTCTCGCGCGCGCGCGCGTTGCACACTGTGCCAGAAGGGTGAGGGAGACACCAGCAACAACGCGATCTACCTGCCGCGCGCTTAACACTAATTTTCTCTACGTCGCTGTGCCACCGCGCCGCGATTGATTAATCAATTTGCATGGGGGAGCTCGGGTATCGGGAAAGAGAGCCTCGGATTCTTTGGCCCTCACGGCGCGTGGAGCCGCTAGTTATGGATGGCGGTTTTAAAGCCCGCAGGCACGTGCGCTATACGTGATTTTAGTTGGAAAACAATTTATTTCGGTATCTATTATGGTTATTCGTATAGGTTATAATTATCAGTAAATTATATATAGGTAAAAATAAAGAGATTTATTGTGTGCGCGTGTTCGCTTTGAATAACTTGGATGTGAAGTTGCACCCTGTTATTTAAAACAGGCTCTTTTTATATAACTGATTTATTGAATTTCAATGCAGTAATTGATACGGTATTGCAATATATCTTCCAATTACCCATCTTTTGTGTTTCGTACACATTTTAATGTTGCTTTGGCTTTAATTATTTTAAATTGTTTATTACTTTTATTTAGTGCATCTGAAAAATTCATTGGATAATTTAAAATAAAGGAATATTGTTAATTTGATAAAATTAGTAATTATATATAATTGTTAATATAATAAACGAAGCTATTCAATTTATCTTTGCCTTTCAGTATAATAATAATAATATATCATCAACACGGTCGGATTAGAAAAACTTTACAGCGCTAATGGGCAATAACTCTAAAACTCAAACCTTGTTAGAGTGAAATTCACTAGCACATTATTGAGATATTTAATCGCGAAATTCAAACAGAATATTCTAACTACGCGCAAATACGCCGGAAACGTCGTTTAGCGCAGCGCGCACCGGAGTTACAATACGAGTAGGGCTGAACCGTACACGTCGGTCACGAGGTTTTAAAAATTTTACGCATTTTTGAGAGCCTTTCAGCTATTTTTTTCCGATTGTTCCAAAGGTTTAGGATATGCTACAATATTAACGCCGAAGTTGCTTCGCGCGCACAAAATCCCGAGGGCGAAAACACTTTTTAAATCCGATTTTCAACTATGCGGATAAATGATGCACGTATTTACCAGTGTAAGAGTTTCTCTGTATGTATACAAAAAATGCTGCTTTATTTTTGTAAAAGGCAAAGCCGCTTCTGTATCCGCTGAAAAAGCTAACTACGCGCTCAACTATATTTTACAACTCGAATTTTCTATATGCTATCGTACAAAAGAAAAAAAAAATGTCAAATTTCTATGTATCAGTATTCTTCTACTAGACGTTTCTAATTAAACTTTTGCTGCCAGATTTCTAGCATATCAAACATTCTAGCGACGAGTTTATTTCCATATTGAAAGCATATCATTTTAAATGCATTGATATAGAGTTTCCGTAGTTTATTTATATATAATTAGACATTTCTATTTCTAAGAAGCTTTTGTCCTAATGAGTAAAATGATTATCGCACTGAAATTGATATAAATGGAATGTAATTATACTACATTAAATATCTATCCTTGTATAATATACCCTAACTAAAATTAGCCTTTTAGGCTTAGCATAAAGCAACGGAAAGTGTATGAGTTACTTATACATACGGCAACAAAGGCAACTAAATTCTATACGATAAATTAGTAAAGTTTATAACCCCCAGAACCATTCAGCTTTTAAATATAATACATTAACAAAATTTCGCTCCCTACACTTCTAATAAGCTCAATTAAATACAGCCCTCAATTAGCATGAACCTCCCTTACATTTTCAGAAGTAATATAAGATTACGTTACATGATTATCCCAAGGAATTAATTGAATAACCCAAGGTTCAACTTCTACATCCGTGTTCTCCTCTACCTACCCATCCCACAATACGGCTGATTTTCCCGTTCTCGCATTCACCTTTTTTTCCTTTTCAAGGTTCACCAAGGCGCGTTGCCTTAGCGGCGCTGGACTGTGGCAGGGGGGTATTTTTTCGACGGCGCATCTCATTTTCATCTCGTTAAAATTGATAATGCAGCATAAACTTTCTCTCGCGGCGGGACCTGCCGCCGTCGCGAGTTTTCGCGGCACGAACCGGCACACGGGGCGTTATTACTTATGCACCTTAATAAAAGCTAAGGCGCGATGTAACTATTTTATATGGCTTGATTACATTGTGGTTTAATTAAGGCGAAAAGTCACTTGGCCCGCGGTTGGTACAGTGGTATATAGTAGCTGGCACTGTGCGCCGCAAAAACTTCGTACAACGCGCGCCCCGGTGGCTCTATATATATACACGAGGAAAAGATACACACCGAAAGCCAATAAAATATTTATCGAACAGTTTTAAAGTTCAAGTTTGACCATTGCGATATTGTTATACCTATCCGTGTGCCCTTGCCGGTCCCCGCAGTCGCCGTGGACTCGATTAAAATAGTTTTCGCTTAATAAAACCCAATAGCTATCGTTATTTCGAACGACTTGGAGCGTATTTTTTCAGTGCCGATAAAGTGCATTTTTTTTGTTGTTGTTGCTGGTATATAGGAGCAAAGATATAGAGCGCGCGAAACATATAGATTTGTTTATGCGGCAAGGATTGATTTTATAACGGAGAAAGCTGAAAAATTAACGGTTACGTTTTTAAATGATTTCATGGTCGTTATTTGCCGCGTTAATAGTTGATTATAATTTACCTTGGGGAAAGTGTGATAAAAGTGTTGTAGTAAATAACGTTAAAAAGTAATTTAAAATTTACAACCATGTCTTTGAGAGACAACGCGTTAATAATGCATATATTAATAATGCAAAGAGCTATTTTGCTTTATTAAAAATATGGCGTTTATAATTACATTAATGTTAAAAGATGTTTAATAAAAGCTATATTATGTTCTATTCTAAACAGCAAAAAATACGACTTTATTGCATGCACGCTATACCCTGTACACCGTTACTTTTAATAATGGAAATATACTCTAAAATTTTTCCTCCTTCCTTGAAATTCTGCTAATTTAGAATTTTTGAAATATTCCCGGCACTGTACATATATATCGGCATGAGCGCTCGTGCGCACGAGTATATAGCACGCGATCCCGAGCCTCGTGTATTCTGGCGTCAGAAAAACATGCATTCATGAATGCATCGGCCCTCTCGCGCGACAATGTGCACGTCGAAAGTTAATAACCTTATTCATGGGCGAAACATTGAATGCACGGATATAGAAGTAGCAACTGAAAGGGTATCAATCATAAAAGTGACAAGAATTTTTCAGGGCGAAGGAATTTCCTTTACACAGAACGTTGCATTTTTAATTTTGATATAAATAAGAAAATTTGGTTCTTTATTCGGCAACTCAAATAATTTAATTTTTGTATGAATATTATTTCTTATCTTTTCTTTTAAAATTGTTTTTAATGTAAAAAAATAAATTATGCTACTTTTCGTTACGAATCTATAAGTTACCTTTATGTGCTTTCGTCTAAAACTTATCAGAGTTTGGTTGTTATTGCACCGACCGCCTCAACTGAAACTTTAGATTAGCTTCGCAGAAATCTGGATTTTTGTTTGCTCACCTCATTGCTCTAAGGGTTTGTCTGGCGAAATGTGATTCCGTTATAAGTTACATTCCATCGATGGTAATTTTTTAATTCATACCTTTATTTTATACATAAAAACAATTTTGCGAAAAACTGAAATTTTCATGACACGAAATTTTGTTATTTATTTACTTATTTTTAAGTCGCATATGAATTTTGCAGAGCAAAAATTATTTCTACCTTTCACAACAAGGAATGTTATTACAAGCAGTATGTACTCTGGTACGATCAAATCTGAGGTACGTACTTATGGAATTCCGCGGCGAATTTCAGATGCCGGAGACGCAAAGCTTACATTTCAAAACATAACATTTTCATAAATATTCAAACAAACAACACTGTTATTATAACCCTTTTAATTTCATAAATATCTCATAAATTATTTTAATTTTGAACGTTTTCAAGTTTTACAAATATGTTTAAAAAAAAAAGAAAACCCCTTATAAAAGATTACACCGCAGCTTGCAGTGATTTCCGGTTGAAAAATTCCGCGACTTCCGCGCAAAAAAGTGAATGCACTTCTAAAGAATTTGCAAAATTCCCATGAATAATGAAAGAATTATACGGAGAGCTCGACTCGCGGCAACTCACCGAAGTTTTTAATTTTGACGAACTCCCTAATATATTGCGCCAAAATATTTTCCGCACATAAATTTATACCGCACCGCATGAATACCCCCACAACTACAAGCGGCGCTTTAACAAACTCCCGCCCCGCGAAAAATGTATTAACGTGCGCACGCTAAATTCACGCGCGAGGCCGCGTAACATTTTCCGCTCTCTCGTCCCCGCGCGTAAACGCATCCCTGGGTTTTTCGAAACTCGGCAACTTTCATTCCACGCGGCTAATTTGCCGGAACACCTAATTTCCGCTTTCATCGCCGACCATTAAAACGTTCTCATAAATAAATTAGCCACATTCGTCAAAACTCTCCATCTTGCACAGAGCTAAAATTTTCATCACGGTAAACGACGTGTGTGCACACGCGTAATCGAACCTCAGTATTAAGCTTCTCGTTCGCGCAGAGCTTTTAGTTTCGGAGAAGCGTCGACGGTAGCTAGATTGACTCACCGCAACTAAAATTTTCATTGCGTTTACAAAAGAAACAATCCCCGCGTGCGCGCGCGTTCGCTTTATGCACGCCACAATCCCTCCGCCGAGTACGTTTCCGCACTACTGCTCTACGTATACAAACAGACCGAGTAGAGTATGTTCATTCACTCGCTCTCTCTCTCTCTCTCTTATTCTCCATAATGCTCTAAGCTAGAGAGATTCCGAAAAAGGTAGAAAAGAGCAGCGCACCGAAGGACCGTTAGAAAAAGGAAAAGGGGGAAAAAGGAGGTCGTGGTCAGCCGGTGGGACAGGATTTTCCGCAGGAAGTCTACTACTATACACGCGAGAAACATTTTCCCACGCTTGTTATTGTCGCGCTTGTGTAGCAAAGCATCGGGGAAAAGGAAAATCCGCACGCGGGCGGGAAAAAAGAACAGGACAAACATCAGCAGCAATAACAGAGCGCGAAACTAGAAACAAACAGGGCAGCTGGGTTATATACGCACGTGTGTGTCTCTCTAGATACATATATGTACATGGCATGTGTCTTTGCAGTAGTAGTAGAAAAAAAGGTGATAGAGCAACAATGGGAATGAAAAAAAAAACAACGCACAGGTGAAAATCCTCGAGAAAAAGATGTCAGAGTCTATCGGCGACAAGTGCGCCCCAGCGTCATCCCTCGTGCTCTCGAAATCACGTTCCCGTGTCATTCGCTTTTCCTGCACCGTTATCTCTCTGTCCCTTCCTTCTTCTCTTTCCACTGCTCCCTTTCAAACACGTGTCCCACGTAGCGCGCGCGTTATACCATCGTCCATGCGTGTATATATATACACGTACCCGTGCGCACTGCACTTCTCTCAATACGTTTATAAATCCTCGCGTTCACGCTCGCTCGCGAGTACAACACACTCTGCGTCTCTATACTCTCGCGCGACGACCGACCGCGTTCGTCGGGACGTGCCGGCAGACTGTCCGCGAGCGCGCTGGATCTCTCTCTCTCGTCTCTCGCCGGCGCGCGATCCCCGCCGATCCGTTGCGCGCGCGCACAAGCTCCCTCCGTACTATAGCTACGCTCCTGTATACATATATAGGTATGTGTGTATATATAACAGGGCGGGAAAAACTGTTGTGTGGGTGTATGTGTGCAGCAGTAGCGGCAGCATTGTGCGCTGGGGGGAAAGGACGTGTGAGAGGGGGAAAATTTGGTTTTCCGTATGTGGGACGAGCGGGGGTGGAGGAAATGCACGAGAGGTGGTGGCGGTGAGGATGAAAGGGAATTTTCGCGGAGATGAAGTGCGCGCGCGCCCGCCCGGCCTGTATATAAGGAGAAGGGAGGAGGGAAAAAGGGAGCAGCTTGATTTAATCGTAAAGGTGGTGGTGGTGGTGGATGCAAGACGTCGCGAGAAAGAGAGAGAAGAGTGGGGGTGGAAGAGTCAAAGGATGTAAAAAGCTTGGGTAATTTGCGCGATGAGTAAGTAGCTTATTTTGCGCGATTTATTCATTTTTCGCAGAGCGCCAGTGCGAGAGGTGATTCCTACGGGGCCGTGGAGTAGTTTGTTGCTTTGATGTTTTATTATAGAATGGGAGTTGCTGGGTGTTTGGTTATAGGTAATAGTTATATAAGGATGTTTGCGAAATGCTGTTGATACCGTTGGTTTGGTGGTTGAGATGCGATTTATTTATATGCGAAACGAAATAAGCTACGATTGTAACTTGTTACTCTCAACATTTTTATAAGAGATTATGCAATAAATTATGTGTCGTTTTCTAAATAGCTGATATTTGAGAGCCAACGAGCAGTGTAAATATAGATGAACACAAAAGAAGCAACCAACTTTTACTTTATACTTATAGAAGTAGTATAGGTCAACTGCGGTCAGCCCTAAAGTTGCACTAGAAATCAAATTGGCCATAATAAAATTAATTTGAAGAATGAAGAAGACTCGGGTGGTGATGCTATCAACTTATTTATTTACATAAGTAACGACGTTTCGGCCCGAGTCATTTAATCATTAATAAAATTAAAGCTGTTAAAGAAATTCAGAGCCGTGAAAAAAGGGGAAATAAACACGGCGAGTATAATTAAAGAATCGTTGAATCAACATTAAATCTCTTCTTGTTTTAGAAAGCGCCGAAAGTTTATTTGGGCCATAATTATCACACCATATTTTCGCTTGTATTATAAGAGACATTGAACGATATAAATCTAAAATCCGAATTAATTTAATTTAGTGTTGTTGTGCCCATGTAGACCTTTAGAATATCCTCGGGGAATTATTTTCCGTCGGGTGGGATAATTCAGTAGATCGAGGGCGGAGACAGTACGTCCAAGCTTTATTTATAGGTTTATTATTAATTCGCAAACGTGCGATGTACGTCCTACTGAATACTGTTTAATTTAAGATCTAAATTTCACTTGCTCTAAAATTATCATCATTTAAAATTAGTGCGGATGTGTGTTAATATTCGTTGATTATAATTTTTCGTTTATAACGTGATAATATTTAGGCATAACACTGATTTTGCATAATCACGCAGGAAGTTTGTTGGTTAAAGAGAAGGTCAGCTCCAAAATAGAATAACAATTCATGAAAACTAAAAATATTAAATTTTTAATGAAGATATTGATTGTATCTTAATTTGACACTATTTCTTTGGCTGTAAAATTTTCGTTAGTAATCATATGCATAATACATCATTCCATCGTGCAACTCGAAGATTCATTCGAGTAACCGTAAATCAAGCTCGGTTTATATTAAACCCGGAAATCGTATAAATCCGAATAATGCTTTTAATTCAAACGAAGGATCTATAGATTCTATATCGAGCGTACAATCAAAACGTTCGCCACCCAAGTTAACCGTTCATCCAAAAGCATTATTATACTCAAGATCTAAAAAAAAAAAAATAGTACGATCTATATTTTTTCCATTTTTTAAAGTCTCTTATCTCACAAATTGCATCACCCTACTACGAGGACATAAAAAGAACTATACATCGTGATGCCGTTTACTCTCCATAACGCAGCAATCGGACATTAGCGAGCAAATCTATTAATTCACTGCAACAGCCCCTAAGAGACACCAGCGCGACTCATTCACTCAACAATTCTTCCGCAAGCTCGGCAGGAAATCCTCGTCTCCCCGTCCCCACCATCAGATTACGTTTTTACAACTCGGCGCACGCTCCATTCTCATATATCTCGACACTTATTCCCCCCCTCTCTCTCTCGCTCGCGCACGCTCTGCGGTTGATGCCTTCAACTTTCGCGGCACTTGACGTCCGTAATCCGGTAATTAGAGCCGTTAATTACCAAAAGTTTGTATCGCAACGTCAGTCCATCTCTCTCTCTCTCTCCCACCCACCCTCTCTTTCCAGCACGGCGCGAGGGCACATTTCTAACGGCTGTGCAGTGGCGTCCTGCAGAAATTGCCGGCGCGTATATAGAGGCGGGAGCAGCGGCGGCATGACAATGGCAAATGTTAACGCGCTCGGCGTATATATAGGGGCGCTACAATGCGTGATCGCACGTGTAACGGAAGTCGACGGACCTGACGCGTCGTGGATGGATGCGAGAGGGAAGGGAGGGAAGGCACTGCGCGCGAAAGTGGCTGCATGTGTGTGTGTGCACGTCATTTACACGGGGTAGAGGGTCCGGAACGACGACTGTGCGTCGCGGCCGTGTTACACGTATTCGCGCGCAGCCTGCACGTAGGGTGAGAGAGGAGCGCAAGCTGGTCTTGCGAAACGCACTGACTCGAGACGCGCCGAGTGTGACTGGAGTGAGTTGGGACTAGAGAGTGGATTATGGTTCTCTTTTTTTGGGGGGTTAGGGAGAGGAGAGGGTTTTAAAGGCACGATGATGAATTTATTTGGAAGAGGTTTGGGAAGTCGGTATATTGAAATTTGAGATTCATTTGGTAATGGATTTTGTCGAAATGATGCGTAGTGAAGTAGTCTGTTTGTAGTTGATGGTATTATTAGTTTAGTTCATATGATTTTAATATATAATTTGCAGGAGGAGACTTTAGGGTAAAGAGGTTTGATGAGGAGGATAAATGAAATTCGACGTCCAAAGATGAAAATGTCAATAAGAGATTGGCACGATGCACCAATCCGGGTTGGTTAGATACTTACAAATATTCTCCTATATCACTGTAGAAATAAGACCATAATGTTCCGATTATATATAGATACCAATATAAGGCTTGAAATTTCGTTTAAGCTTCTATAAATTGAAATAAATGCAATCAATAATTCACTGGTATAAAATCGAACAAACTACTTACTGGTATATACGAATATTTAAATATAAACATGTTCGTTTGAATTTTTAAAAAACATTTCTATTTTCACTCACAACCGAACGCGAATAATAAACGACAGCAAAAATAAAACAAAAGCAAAAAACATTTTTCCTCTGCAAAGATGACGCGGATTATATCAGAATTTGTCAAATCTCGTATAATCACTGCTCGAAAGGGAGGGAGAGAGGAACTGCATCTGTATGTGTGTGTGTATACGGGCTAGCGCGCAGCAGCTCTCGTGCTAAGCCATCATCCACAGTGTCAAGAACAAAATATACGCCGTGATTTATCGTCGTGCGCGTCGATATTATTTAGTGCTTACAGCCGCCTGACATTTTCATTGCGTGCCATTGGCGAAATAGGGAATAAAATCTACTTTTACGGCCAATTAAATCGCCAAATCCCTAAAATCAATCCGCCGGGAAAAAAAAATTTCGCGCGCACCCGAATCCGATATCTCTCTCTCGCGTTTTTCTCTGTCTCTGTGTAAATTTTTCAAAACGATATTTTACCCCGCGGGGTTAGTCAGGGTGTGACGCGCTTCGCTGCTTCAACAAGGGTGAAAATTGTGCAAATCCGCGCGCGCGTGGCAAAGCGGACCACTCGAGCGAGCCAAATATTTGCGCTGCCGCGCGCGTTTTAATTTTGATGCGAGGATAACCGAATGCTTTAAACTCTTTAATTTTTTTTTCTTTTTTTTGTAGCTCAAATGATGTGTACCCGTTTCGTTGCGAGCTTGCTAAAGTGGGAGCGAAAATTTAACGGTAGGTATGTTTGTTTTTATATAAATAAATATATAGTAATCTTTTCGAACAGAGGAGTAACATAGTGATAATATTAAATTATCTCTTAAAACTTATTAGGGATTCATGATGCAAATAGAAACGAATGAATAATTGATCGCATGGTTCTTACAATAACGGCTTATCCATTACATTCAACTTCGATAGCCCGGCTTCTATATAAGGCAAACTTCATTACTCTCTCAATATCCTCTTTGTCAGTATATATATACTCTGTAGGAACATCTTTCTTCGTTAAATTTGATATTCATTAATACCGATTTATAAATAGTCGAACATTTCTACTAACTTCGTCTACTTATTTCTCTTCGTATATTATAAGAAGATCCAGAAACTCCAGTAAAAACCTTGTAACTTTAACAAACGGATATTTGAAAAAAAAATGAATTTTCAAAAAAACTCAACAACTATTGACCTCTTCTCTCTGCAATAGAGAATCCACACGCATGCACCATAGAATCTTCATTACACCCGTACATCGAACTTAATGCGCTTGGCGGCTTTTCGCATATATAGCACGCTTCGGCGCAGTACGCGAGGTGCCAGGATACGTATACGTAAGGAGAAAAAGAACAACACGGATACGAGGGGAATAAAGCGTTTTATCGCCGGCCATATAAGAAATCGACGGACGCCCGGGCGCTTTAAGCGCGGGTAAATTTTTAGGTTTCAGCTAGCTCTCCTCCACCCCTCGCGCGTCCTTTACAGCCCTCCGTGTGTGTATATATATATACATCGGTGAAACAGAACGCAGGAGTCGCCAGGGCGACTCGATCGTTTCTTCCTCCGCACGGCTTGCGCGCGCTCCGGAGCAACAACATCAATGAAGTTTGTATCTCGCGCACATGGCGCGCCGCGTGTATCCCTTGAGTTAGTGACGGGCGGGCTGTCGCCCTCTCTCTCACTGTACCAGCTGCTCCGCATGCTATATAGGGGAAGCTGCCTGTGTGTATGTACGCGCGGGCGTATATGTTACCGTGTAGAGAGGTTTAACAATCTTGTATAGGGGGAAAAGCCAGGGATATCTTTTTGCTCGCTTCCAGTTTAACACTCGCCTTATTTTACGCGCGTCTGTCGATCTCTACTACCGCGCACGGGGTAGTATATATGGGATGGCAGGTTATATGGTTCCGAGAGAGAGGGAGATAGAGATAGATAGAGAGAGAGAGAGATGCGTATTGGATGGGAGCTATAGGCTGCGTATAGCGGCTCGTTCGACGAGCGTTTAGATGTACCTCGGCGCACGGTAGATGCGAGTTTGATTGTCGATGGGAGGTGGAGAAGGAAGCAGGGGTTTGGTGTATATCCGTGCGCGTTGGTCCGCGCAGCTTTGATTTGATGTTTCTATTTTAGGGAGTGAGGAGTAGTGCCCAGGGGTCGGTTAATAATGGGGGATGAGGTCGTTTGATGGATTTGAGGTTGATCGCGAGGGTATACGGTTATCGAGGGAATAATTGCCTGCGAGGAGAACTGGATCATTATGTTTCGGGGGAAACTGATGAATGTTATTTTCTTGATGCGAGCGATGAGCGATATTCTGGGATCTGGTTCGACGGGTTTAATTTTATCGGAAAATGTATAATGCGAGGGGAATAATCGGATTGATTGGCGTTTTTTATGACGCGCGTTGGGTGTATTAAATGAGGTTGATCAATATTAAGAAATTCAGTTGCGGATTGTCTCGGTTGACGTGTGCCTGACTTCAGGAGGTTCATGCGTCAGAGCAAAAACAAGATATTTAAAAAAAAACTAACGGAGGCTGTTTATTAACATTAAATACACCCCTACGAACA
>UXGD01003915.1:0-18776 GCA_900474315.1 Torymus auratus
TATATATATATGTGTGTGTGTGTGTGTGTGTGTGTGTGTGTGTGTGTGTGTGTGTGTGTGTGTGTGTGTGTGTGTGTAAATAATTCGATAAGAAAATTAAAAATTCATATATATCTATACGTATTCCTAATGCGACAGTAGTTCATATTTTTATTTAATTCATCCCCGAAATTAATACGCTGTGAACGCATTCTTTAAATTTACGGATACCAACGAAATTCATTCAACCGCATGAGAGAATTTTACCCTTATAAATTTGGCTGCTTTTACTACCAATTATTTCTATAAAAGAATACTCCAGAAACAAATTTTCCATCACCACTACTCAATTAGACCATCCCTTTAGACTACCAAATCAACCACCACCAAAATGTCATCCTATCTTACTTCTCTTCCACCTCTTCACCCTTTAAACCAACAATCCAGCACCCACCGCCACTCGAAAACCTCACCCGCACACTCGACTCTTTCTCTTTTTGTCTCTCATCTCAGCCGCAACCGCTACACCACCTCCGCGACGAAAGTTCAGCCAACTTTTCCACCCGCACTGGGCTCTGCCGTCGGGACAAAGCCCCACGCGGCTAGCTCTATTAAAAGCTCTCCGCGACGTCGGCAGTGCGCACGTGGAAAATCGATCGCACACCCGCACTCTCCTGTGTATGTGTGTATATGTATATGTGGCGTAGCGATTCCATCTTGTGGCTAGAGGCAGAGTATTATATACCGAGGAGGACAGAGGAGGGTTTTGATCCCGCGACTGCCGTGTGTTTTTGTTGAGATTTTTTGGGAGGAGGGATATGCGTGTGAGTGATGGCGCTGTTTTTGTCCGCTGGTTTTGCAATGGTATTGTGGGGGTTTGCGCGCGCGGTGTTGTTGGTTTGGAGAGTTTGGGTGGAAATAGAGATGATGGGTGTTATAGATGACGTCTGCGGATTTAATGTAGCGGGAATTTTGTTTTTTAAGTGCGCAAAGTTTTCGTATAAATGTCTTACGTCATAATTCATATTTTAAAGGTTTCAATCAAATAGAATAATAAAAAGGGAAAAGTTTCCGTTCGCTTGAACAAGGATACACAAGCAAAACGAAAAATAAAAAAAGAACAGGAACGCAAACCAGCAGAGAACGAAAACGAATTCTAGAATTACCAACAGCCTCGTATAATACCTCGCACTCCACTCTTAATCCGTTATTTTTCTTCCTATCTAATCCTCCCGAGTAAACAGACGACTCTGCGTCCCATCAGTTATGCGAAAACCGTTTATTTTCGCGAATCCGGCGTTTGCCACTTCACCCCTGACCCAAATAAAACCGCTCCTCGTCGCATAACAATTATTTAGAAACTATTATCTAAATTGAAATCTCTCTCTCTCGATTAAAAACCACACACAATTCAATCGCAAAAGGAGAACACGTGTCAAACTCGTTCGGATAATAACGAAAAGGAGAAAAAAATAACCAGTAATATCTTGATAATCTCTATATAATACAACTCGCTCGCGCGCGTAGGTCTATTAAAACGACTTTTTACCGATATAATCCGCCTTCGATATCGGCACGAACGCTCTATTGAACTTGACATGTCTGGTTGAAACTAGAAGCGGTATAGTCTCTCTCTCGCACCGACAAAAGAGCTCGGGCAACGCACATACGTGTGTGCGTTTACGCGTATAACGCGCGAGTGAGTGGAGCGAGTCGATAAAAAAAGTGTATATATATAATATCAAAAAGGAACGAGTGGACGCTCGATCGTCTGTGAAATGGTCTCCTCTCGATCGGACGGGTATGAACGGGATGATGTGTCAATTTTGCCCCGAGGGGTATGATGGGCGAGAAGTAATATAGGGAAAAATGATGACGCGCGTGGGTCAATTGGGTATGCGTGCATGTATTGTTGATTGGACGTCTGTGATGGGCTTTGTTTTGGCAATTGATTTATTAATGGATTTATTTATAAACAATGTTTATTTCAATTCGTTATCAGTCGCGATTGTATGATGGTGAGATTATTCATATATTATTGATGATTATTATATGCAAGTATCTCAGTTGAAATGTAAAAATAAAAAAACGTTCTAGAGCTTAATTTCACGTGCGAAAAGAAAGCTATATTGAATTTTTAATATTCTCTATGTAAAGTGTCATATTCATTTTATTTCGTAATGAAGAACATAAATATGCTATCCAATATATTGTATATCACAACATTGTCAAATAATCTGAACGTTTCATATTCATTCCCTCTGAAAGTTCATTTATTTGATTAATTTACATTATACACTCGGAATATGGAACCTTTATTTTAAATTTAATATATGGAAACCGTGTATGTAATTGTGTATGAATAATCTACATTATCCGAATGTACATATGTTTCCATTACAGCGACTCCTTTGTTCGAATAATCAAAATCGATTATAAATTAAAATTCCAGACCAAACGTCGTTCATACAAACAAACAACCGCATATATATATTTACACTATAATGCATAAATTACTGAAATTCAGTATACCCATAACATTTGCGTTTTAAAACAGAGAGACTACAGAAACATTTATTCAGCCGAACATCACTCGACGACCGCACTGTGACTCGCTCTCGACACTCGCTTTCGTTCCGATATAAAATCTGTCGCCCGCACGTACGTACCGTAGACGAGCGCGCGGAAACGATATCGCGTTAGAACGCCAGGCGTGCGAGAATTAGATTTCCTGAGGCTGTCGTGCTCGTGTACGACGCTGCGTCGGTTTATTGGATCGCCCGAGCAATTTTCCTCTCGTTACCGGCTGCACGCGTACAGCGGCTTCCTTTTTCTCCTCCACCTATATACAGTGAGAAACAATTGAGGCTTCGACGAGAGATAACGTTGTCCTTCGCAACGATCATCTTGTTTGTGTCGCTGAGATGATTGTTGTTTGATATTACAGTTGCGATAAATGTTAATGTGGAGTGGGCGGTTGCGTGCTTGATTACGATGCAGCGTTCATAAAAAAGCGCGTATAATCGACGATTAAACGTTTTTTTGTATAATAAAGCTAATTGGAATCGACTTTTTTATCGCGGACATAATACTCGTATACTGGAAATACGTATATGTAGATAACGCGTTAACGGGGACGTCAGAAAAATCTAACAGCGTCCATATATATATCGGAGCTTCGAAATTACGAACTTCGTCACTACAGCGCTCGTCGAAATTCCTCCAACTGATTAAAACTCTGTATCGCGACACTCACGAAGCAGGTGTATTATAGGTATAAGTATATGCGCGCAGCGTGTGGTACGCACACGTGACGATAGCACCTGTATAATACGTATATATCGCGTAGCGAAGAATGGAATTCATTTCATTGATCGGATATATATAGAGGCGAAGAGGACTCGCTGTGATGCTTAAAATTGCATTGTTCTCCGGTTTGTTATATAGGTATAACGGCGTAAGAGGGTGCAAATTATTAATTTATTTTCTTTCTTTATTTAAAATATAGTGTTAAGATTTTTTTTCAATATGAGTAATCTCAAGTATATTATAATAATTTTTATATAAATTATTGTAATACAGGAAGCATACAAGAATACTCAAGTCCATAGAAGTTAGTTTATAAACTACTTGTCGCAAATAACGCAATCATACGGTGATTGCCATAAGAATACAAAAGAAATATCCTACAATAATATAAAGATACACTATTTTATAGCTAAATTAAGCGACGACATATTCATTCAAAAGATAATACAAATTCCATGAACACGCTGATACATATCGTACCACAGCTCGGAAAAAAAGAAAGAAATAACGAAGCCAATGAACACCGACGACTCAATATCGTCAGCAATCAAAGCAGCAACCCTGCTTCCCAACGACTTTCCTCATCGGCTTCCCTCAGCTGTTTCTCTCCTCTCTTTCTCTTTTTCCTCTATACCCTTCTATCTCTCTCTCTCTTTCGCATCTATATTCGTACATAATGAGCCAATCCCCCGCGGCTCCGGATAGCAGCGCATAATAACGCAAAAATAGAGGACCACTGACGAGTCACGAAGGACGAGCGAGAGAGTTAACGTACGATAAGGAGAACAGCGAGCGTTCGGTCCGGTTCGTTATTATATTGTAAGGGCAGCAGGCGGTAGGCGCCAGTGAGTCATCGACCGAAAGAGAGGAGGAGGAGGATTGACGGACTGAGGTGCGGTTGTTGACACGGATCGGGTGGTGGTCGAGGATGTAGTGGAGCGTGAACAAAGGTTTGGCAATGTGAGATATTAGGGGAGGTAATGGGTATCGGATGGTAAAACAAAGAGTTTCTAAATATATAGGCGACGTGAATGAAGTATTTGAATAATAAAATCGCGTTATGGTTGTATATTATGATTATTTTATTTGTATATTTCGTAAAAATGCTGGGCGAACGAGATAGTTTCTTATATTTATTCGATTTATTGCTGTGGACAAAGAGTAGCTTTTCGTGTATTTAATATAGTCCAGTAGACCTAACGCTGTAGGAACCTTTTTTACAATGATTCGTTTACACATTCTAATCTGACAAGGGTTTTTTCTTTTGCTATAGTTTCGAATGTTGTAAAAGTCGGGTTTGTCCACTAAAATGAAATTCAATTGAGAAGAAACACTAATCTTTTTTGTGTTTCATTCAATTTTAATTTGGGAAATCTCAATTTATTCCTTGTTCAATATCAGGCGGAGTTATACCGATATAAAAATTGGAAAATTGAAAGTACTTATATTATATAAAAGCCTATATACGCGATTCATAAAATCTCGAAATATACTATACCAAATCTCATTCATTCGCGTACACCTAATCCCAGCAAATGTTCATCCGCACGTTGTACCGAGTCACGTAAGTACCCGAGCACCGCGCGTTCTATTTCAGAGCAGAGAGAGTCCATCTTTCACGGCTCTTTGCAATGCCAAGAAACCCGACGTCGTCGACATCCGAAAGACATAATATAAGCGCGTCGTCGTGCGCGCAGGTATTACCAAAAGCCTCCGCTCATCCACGAAGGCCAGAGGCAATTGGCCGTTGACACGCCGCTGTCACTTTATCCACACCCTCTCGTTCTGTCTCTCAGAATGCTCGGCTACTTAGTCGATCGGACACGTGTGCGACTCGCCGACAAAAAACATATCCTACATATACCTATCTCGTTTTTCCTTATTCTTCCCCTCTTCCCATTATAACTTTTTTATATACAAATACGCGAAAGCGCGCGTTATATATTGTATACGGCTAGCGCACGAAATAGTCCCTCGGTATTTCATCATCCGCGTTTGGTAGGTACGCGAACGTATATAGAAAGGCGTGCGGTGCTGGTTTTCCATTGGCTGCTGTCTGTATAATAAGGAAAATTCGCGGGTGTTTGAGAGCCTGTAATGAGGGTTTTTATATGGATTGGCCTGTAGGTATGGATATGGTTTTTTTATTGTATATATCGCAGACGTGACTTTATAGAAGCAGGTTGAGAACAAAGTGCGGTCATTATTACGAGCGTGTAAAAATTTGTTCATGAATAATTTAATTGGGGTTTTCTTTTTATGTTTTGACAAAAATAATTTGATTTCTAACGGCGACATTTTTTTTTTTTTTTGCTCTATTAAATTATTGGGCCTCTGAGCCTGGTTCTGTACGCGCATTCGCAAAGCAAATTGACTTAAGCTTTGATTATGGTGACAGAGGTTCAACTGAATTTCCTAAATTATATTTGAGAAGCCCAAAGATAAAATTTGTATTTGTTTCTTCGTTCAAGCATACTTTTCTTGGATTAGATTTCATTCGGTTTAGCAAACTTTTTTTCTCCATATTTTTTTCATTTTACCTTATATATATATATATACATTCCGATGAAAATTTCGTTCGTAAGGCATTTTTGTAATTCAAGTCTGATCGTTCTGAAAATGCCAACTTTTTTCCGGATCTAACCGGTAGTAGTACTCTATTCACAACGAGACACTCAATACTATACTTATATATACCCCCAAGTGTCCAACACTTAATCCTCCTCGCGCATCAAAACTTTCCATCTTTTTTCCACGGGCCTCTAGCGTGTTTGATTTCACATCGTAAGAGAACCCAGGGGAATGTATGGATGGACAAAACACAGACCTTTGTGTCAGCTGCTGCTTCGAAAATTTCCATCAGTGACTCAAAGGCTGCTGCACACTTGCACGCGAGAGTGAAACTCCCTATTAGTCAGCGTTGCAAGCAGGCGCATAGTTATACTTATAGTACTTTGTGTACTTGTACAGTTTGCCAAGAACAAGGAGAACGATATAGAGATCGAAATGCCGGTCGCCTTTGATCCTTTGGAGAGTATAGTTTTTGTGTACGGATGTGACTGATCTTTCATCCTGGAATTATCTTTGTTTTATATACTCACTGAGATTCTTCTCGTGGGATAGTTTCGATTTATTATCGGAAACGATGTTTTTTCATTGGCGATCTATAATTGTCCACTGTTGCGGTAACGCATATATTAGAGGAATGTTGTTGCCGTGTTGACAAAACATTGATAAAATAATATACCGAGAAAGAGGCAATAATGGGGATTTATTTACTATAAACGTTATCAAGGAGTATTAAGTTTTTATGTCAAGTGAAGCTAAACGGTGAAAAATAAAAGTTTTTAAGTAAATAGATTTATCGGTTATACACAGCTATAATGAAGGATAAATTATCGATATATGTTCAGCATCTTAAAAAAAAGTCGACGTTTACTATAATTTAATACAGAATATAACGGCCAAATATTACGTAAAAACCGGGAACCCGAAAAACCTCACACACGCAACATCATCCGGACCGTAATTTTAAGATTTGCGTAACAATCCAAACCCAGTAAAAAAAAAAAAGAAAAACGCAGCCTCTCCATCGAACCCTCTACAACGACGCTGCCTCCAAACAAAGTTAAAAGCGTCGCGAAAATTCCTCTGAACACACATACACACACAATACCTATAGGTATCGCGTCGATCCTCCTATACGCTTCGGGCGTGAAGATACTTAAAAAACCCGACCTGTTTTCTCGCGTGCACGTGCAGTGCGACCACAGCTGATCTTTCCCTTTCTTCGTATATATACGTACACGAGTGTCTGTGTGTATATAAGCAGCTTTGTTTTGTAGAGAGCAGCGACGATTTAATTGAGACCTGTCGCGGTTCGAGGTCTCGTGATTTTTGCAGAGTAGTCGAAGGTTTCGTTTATTTTTTTGCGACGGTGATGAGATACCGATGGGGGGAAGAAAAAGAGAACGTGAAAATGAGGAAAAAGAGACGCGAGGTATTTGTTGTATTGTTCCCGGAGGTTTGAGTTGTTGAGTGCAAGTGTGAATGCGGAAACAGGTGCGCATGATGCGGATTTTTTTTTTATCAGAGAGTTATTTTCGTACTGCGGAAAAAAGCTATACTGTCGGTCGTGGGAATCATTGTGACAACTTTTTCGTTTTTTTTGCGATTTCGTTGAATTCTATATACGTGTTTGTAGTTGACAGTTTTGAAATTATACGTATATATATATGGACTTTATAAAATAATTCGACGTAGGAGTTGTTGGTGTTGAATGAACGTCAGGATAAATAACAAATTTTCTGAGAATTTCACAGTTGAGAAAAAAGTCAAATCAGAGGAACGCGCCCCATTGTTTACTCTCGTTCGAGTTAGCGGAATCACCGTCTGATAAAGTATTATACAAATGTTTGAATAGCGAGTATAACTGAAAAGTACGCGGCGTATACTTTTTTAATTAAAAATTGTTTGTTTGGATATATCTGGGACACTTTATATTACTGCGATAGCAGCGTCTGGTTTTTCCCTGCATCTAAAATTTTTGATACCCTTGTGTAAATACGAATATATATTTCAGACCACGTGTATACAGCACAATTTAATTAAATTGCTGTACGTGAATGTTTGCTTTTCGAGAGATGGATATATTTATTTTACCGTGCTGAAAATCCGTCGCTCTTCGTTATATACTTTTACGTCGTAATTTTTCTCCTCCAAAATATGAAACTTTATTAATTTACTCTTTTTTCATTTATTGAGTATCTTTGACTTCTTCTTATATATGTTGTGACGTTGATATACTTTTTTTGCAATCTAACAAATTTCTTCCCTTTGGCAGAACTTTTGCCGCTCTTAATTGCATTTCTAGACAGCACTCACTCGATCAGGAAAAGTAATGCATTATAACTTGACGTACGACGGAGTAGCAGTCTTAAATTGAGTTCCCGAACAAAAGTTTGCGAGCCTTCTATATATAACGAATTTAAAGCTATTCCGTCGTCGCTCAATTTAACGATCAACTTCATGCGTTCATTAAACTATTAATTATCAGGCCTCTCAAGTATACACAATTTAATCGAGTCTTCATTAGCATAATCAAACAGTTAAACAACTAACCCACACGCACACGTTGCAACTCATTACAAACGCGGTACGCTTGCCATATGCGCCTATATATCCGCGTTCTCTCAAAAATTTCACTTTCATCGCGGCTACACCACGTGCCAACTCTGAAATTTCCATTTCGCGCAAACATCTCTATACGCGCGTGTGAGGAGAAAGTCGCGATATACGTTAGAATTTCCAAGTCGCCGCGAGCAATGTGTTGTTTTTCGCGCGTTGAATTGTGTGCATGGAAGGAACGAGAGTAGAGTGGGACCAGATGGCCGAGCGAAGCTTGTTGTATTAGCGATTGACGCGGTGGTCTGCGGAGGCGAATGTGACGCACACGCGAGGTATCGCGAATGTGTGTATTGTTGAGTTTGGAGAGGTTTTTACGTTCGTCCAGGTATTTCGGTATTTGAAAATTTAATTGATACGTTTCGATTGTTTTTTCTTGTTTTGGGAGATGAATTGCTTTCTACTGCGGGAAAGTGTAAACAAAATAGAAGAGTTTTTAAATCAAATGATGTTTTGTAAACAGAAACTTGGTAGCGGTGAAAATACCGGTTAAAATAACTCGAAAGTTACTGAAAAATATTTTCATACTTCTGGAAATGCAAATTACTGTTGTCGGTTCCGTATGCGTGCGGTGTAGCGCGAATTGACGTATAATTCGCATGAATTCTTGACATAATATAGAGTAGGTTTGTTTTTTCTCTTTCTTCTTTTCATAAACAATTGTTCTTTACATTAAATAATTCCTAAAGTATACGCATAATATCCATTAAAAGTCGAAAAATTTTCCAGAAAGTATATTCACGCAAACGATATATTTTGCTATTCAAACTTGCCCTATCGGCCCACTCTTCCTTTCAACGAGATTAAATCAGCCGCTGCGTCCAAACCTTCTATCGAACACAAAATACTAGCAATTGTCCCTCCTAAACGTGTACCCTTTTCGCAATCAATACACACACGTTGCACTGACGTAACACATATATATAGCGCACAAAAGAGAATTCGAGACGAAGGTTTCTGTGATGCGTTACTGTTGGACGCGCTTCCTCGTCAATCAACCAAAACGCGTTTACGTAAACCTCGCGCGCGAGCACAGGTAGGTACATAGAGCTCCGGAAAAAGGAGAGACGAGGAGAAGCAAACATCGATCGGGGAAAATTCCGAAACTCTCTTGCCCCGTCGTCGCTGTGGGAACAAACCGTCGGGTCGCATTAGCCCCTCGGTTAAAGCGTGGGATGACCGTGTGTCTAAGTATGTACGTATATGTGCAGGATCTGTGTGTATACGCGGGCGTAATTTATGTATGCGGCAGGAGGTCGGAAGGCGAGCTATAGTTGTTTGGCTTGACGTGACGAGAGGAGGGAGATGAGATGCCGAGGAGGGTTTGATTTATTTTTGGGGAGTTACTGACAGGGATTTTTAACAATTCGATGGATATCGATTGCAGTAAAAATCTATAATTAAGATGTATTACTGTTGAAGTAGTATAGATACTTGGTATAGGACATATAAGGGCGAATAAATACGTGGGCTTTTGGGGATGATGGATGAGATTCAGGAGTTCGTGGGAGTTGGATCGTTGAAGAGGCGCGAATGGTATTACAAGACCGTAATTCGTGATGAGGGACTGAAAGGAATCGAATGTTGTGCCGACTCCCACGTATCTATTGCGCCCCTTGGCATCTCATATTATAAAAGATATCGAGCTGAAAAACTCTCTTTTAACATTGCTTGAAATTACTCAACATAACATTTTCAAAATTCGTTTTCTTCAAATGAAGAACTTCGAGTACACTAAAGTTTCTAAACCGACCAAAAATTAAATAAAGTCATAAAACTTTTATTAATCAAATCTAAAACATATAATAAAAAAAACGCGCTTACAAAACGAGGACAAGAGCCTCGCGATCTCAAAAACTTCCTCTCCTCTGCCTCTTCCACGCCCCATAGCTCTCGCCTGTACCTCGGATTTACGTAACGCCGTTCAGCGAAGCCGCAAGAGACAATTAACTTAATGAAAAGCAGGCGAGGCGAATTAACCCGGGGCACACGTATAAGATATCTGCGCCCGCTCGCTCGTGAGGCGAAGAAAGCCTAAACGTCTTGTCAAATTAGCCGCGGCGCGAGGGGAAAAGAAAAAGGGTCAAACGTAATTGTCGCCTCGTAAGCATCGTCACGGCACTATAATAACACGGCCGGTTATTGGTCCGCGGTATATGAAGTGCTGTTGTTACATATATATGTGGAGTCGCGTGGAAGATTTTTTTTAAGAAGAAGAAGTGTGGAAGTGGGATAACCTCGGGCAGGGGATATTGAGGAGCTGTGGAAAGTTTGTTTTTGGCGAAGAATTGGTTTATGAGTGTGCTGGATATGGGTTTATAAAGGATATAGGAAAAAACGATATTACAGCGTAATCCACTTATAAGCTTATTAATGTATTTCTGTTTATTAAAACGTTAAAATACACGAAAGCTTAGCTGCTTATATACGAGATAAAGCGGAGTTTCCGAATGACGAATTTGATTATGATTTAGCAAGAGCGCCCAACCACGTCGCAGGCTGCAAATGAACATCTACAACGTCAGTTTAATTCGCGCCTAAACCATCGTCACGACTGCATCCCTCGTAATTTAACAAATTGGCAAATCCATTCCGACTATATACCGCCTCTGCCAAAAGTAACACAACGCAGCGTTCCGGTGAAACCGCGACTATCACTTACGTATTCGTGTGCTCGCGCGCGCCAATTGTAGCTTTACCTTTTTCCGCATACGTCTAAAAGCCTACTTATAATGAATAATCTAATCCCGCAGTGGCAAATACATTGTATACGAACAAATTGCCTTCGGGGTGTGATTCACTTGTATAATACACTTGAATATACACCCAGCCGTGTTTGTTCGGCGAATTCCTTATAGTCGCGGTCTTTTATTCGCGCGCACCGCGTACACGCTTTGTGTGTGTATTATCGAGCAGATAATAATAATGAGAGCAAATATACTGTGCGTGTGCGCTGACTTTAGTAAGAAAAAAAATTTCTGTATATGTGGAACGAAGTCAGTCGTCTTGTTTATTTATTGTGCGAAAACTTTTCCGACGCGTTCTTTTATTCATTTCGATTTTTCATGGGTGCGGTTGGGTTGATACGAATACACATTTTTCAATCGTATATAAGTGTGATTGTTACGTACCTATATAAGGGAAAAATATAACGACGAAGATGGTTTCGATTGAAAAACAAGCGCAGCAGTAGAAATACAACGGAAAACGACTAATGCATCTTTATTCGTTGTTTAGTTTGTATAGATCTATCATTTCAAGCTTGTCTTTTATATAATCTCAAAAAAGTTAAGACATTAAGTAGTTTTTCGCGCAAAAAATTCAATACCTCACTAAACATGAAACATAAAAAGTTCGTCGCTCGTTTCAACTTTAATCGGTTCAACGGAAACTTGGAAAATAAATTCTCCTCTAACTTGCAGCTGCTCCGCTAAACTTATTATTCTCTCGCTCTCTTTCTCGATCCGCGGCAATTTCCGCGCACGCATCACCCACCGTTAATTAAAACTTTTCCGCGCCTGTTGTCCATGTGTGTGTGTATATGTGTGAGCACAAAAACAGCGCGCCGAGTGACACACGCGCTTTACTTCCTCGTGACGATCGCGCTAATGCGAACAAACAGCAGCCGCCGTATGGCCAGTATATAGGATCCTTGTTGTCCGCGTTAAATTTAAACCAAACAGTGTCAATATAGGTATATAGGGGTTTGTAATTCGATATAAAAAGCGCGTTTTGTTGAGAGATTGGGTTCGGTCGAGAGCTTTTTGGGTTGGAAGATTGAGGTATAATGGTTATTAGTGTTAACGATCGTTGCGCGTCGTTGTGTTAGCGATCACACGTTAGAATTTTACCAGTAGACAACTATGTGAAATTGTTATTGTTGATATATTTTATTTCATTTTATATGTAGAACTTTGAAATCAAATTAAATATAAAAGTTCTATAAAGCTGTAAGTTGATTTTCTAGCATTATTGTGGATATAGTTAGTAAAAGCAATCGATGAAAGTTAAAAAAAAAATTAGTAATAATAACAGTGAGTCAGCTGTTTACCCAATCTGAGAAGAAAACTTCGCGTAGACAGTTGCACTGTTTTTGTTATCATTCATAATGCATTCGTGCTAAGTATTATCTATCGGATCAGGTGTACAGAAGCGATAAAAAATATTAGGTCACGATAAAAAAAAAACCATTGTTTTTCTTCGTCTGAATGCTAATATAAAGATTGGAAAAATGCACAACACTGTATATATTGATCGAATTTCTAATTTAAATCCATGACGGGTCCAGCAAAAAGTTTTTGAGGCCGAAGCTGTAATAAAAGTACGACTGTTACGATTACAATTGTATACTTATTTGCTTTTTCTTCACGGAGAAAAATTACTATTTTAGCAACAGTCATGAAACATATAACGACAATTTGTAGTAAAAATTGCTATTATTAAATTATTTTTACTACAACTTGTAGTAATTTTTGTAAGAAAATTAGTCTGTCCCACGTTTAAAAATAATAATAAAATTTGAAGACAATTTAACAAAACATACTACGATATGCTTTAAACTTCAACAATGTAGGCTGACATAACAATTACTTCGCAACAATGCATAATTCTTATACACACGAGCAACCCCACCGTCATAAATCGAAAAACTCCTCTTGCCAATCTATTATACGCATCGCAAAACTGCAATAAAAATATTATCAAACTCCTCATCGCGCGTCGCCTCGTTATCACCTCTCTCAAGCAACCTCTAACTGTACTAATATAACTCACTGCACGCTATATAATATAATACGCATAGCGCGTACGTCCGACGACAACGCTTTTTTTACACGCCTGGTCACGGTTTATAATTACTTCCGCTGGAAAAGCCGCACCAGCTGTTTTCACTTTCGAAGGTCGCCGCAGCCTCGACAGACGCATTCAGATTACGCCTTATACTTATAAATCGCTCTCTTTCTCTCTCTCGCGACGAATTTACGAGTATTTTCGCAGACCTCGCTTATAGACCACAGTTCCCACGACAAACGTTTTTTTTTTCTTTTTTGCTGGCTTATTACGCAACCGCCGATCTTCTTAGGGTGTTGGAATTATTTATGTGTTTTCGGTGCGATTCTCGCCTTGACATATATCTTTTTCGGTGGTGGGGCCTCGAATATATAGCTCATGCTGCGCATTGTAAAAAAGACTCGAGAACACGTGAAGTGAGGAATTAAGATGTATCGTGCGCGCGCAGGGTTTTATAGACTGCGGCGTCGTTGAGAGTATATAAATTGGCCTTGTCGTTGAATTCAATGTCGTGGATTAACGTGTCGTAAACACGCTAGTTTAGCCGTTGTTATTTATCTAAAATATAAAAATGGTTAATTAATTAAAGTGTTATTTATTCGCGTACGTTTAATCGAAGGTCATACATATGAGCAGTGTATATCTATATAATGATTGTAACAATAAATTTGCATTTAGAGACATTTCGCATTCTCAGGCAAGACTTTTTTCCAGACGTAAACAGAATTCCATTCATTGCTAATTGACCGATAAAAAAATTCTTCGTATAATGAAAATAATTCAATACACACGTAAGATATATATAACGCAACAATTTCAAAGCGACGTTTGTATATAACTTCAAATTGATCGTTGATTCAACGAGACAGCCAAGCGTCTTCTTTCATCTTCTCGCTGACAAACCTGTTACAATCTCTGTCAAAGCAATCCTCGGCAATCACCGCGCGGTGTGTGTCACCTTATAGCTCAATTAGATAAGATTACCTATACTTACCACCCGACGTTCTCTATACATCAACTCTCTATACACGCGGCTGCCTTCACGTCGAACTCCGCTACACCAAAGCCTAAAATCATTTTTTTTTTCGTCTGTCGCGGGTGCGTAAATAAACAGAGGGAGGCTGTTGGCGCCTGTGTTTGCAGTGCTTTGGTATATACACATGAGGAAGAGAGGAGGAGAAGAAGTGGGTTAACAACCTCCACTCGACGGCCACGCGAACGGCATCCAGCTCGCACGAGCCTCGCACGCGTCCGCTTTCAGGATCTGCAGTGCGGTGGGGGAGATTGATAAGGGAGCGAGAGAGAGAGAAGAGACGGAATGAGGATTTGAGGAGAATGAGTTGAGTGTTTTGTGTATGTGATGTTGGGATAGGATAAGCTTTTTTTGGGAAGTTTATTGTAGGGGTTAGAAAAGGTGTGCAGTGGTGTTTTAGTGGTTAGATGGTATGTTGAGAGTAGAAGTTGTAATTAATTCCATAGGAGATTTAAGATTTAAATTTTAACTGAAAGTTAACGTTAAACGTCTGTTTAAAATATTTATGTTATAGTTATCTATGGTTTAAATCGTTATATTGTTTACATAAAAAAAGCATGTCATAAATTGGAATATCATGTTCAGTTGAAATGTATTTCCATTAATTTTCGCTCTATATACCTTGCTTTCTATTTTAGCTCGAATGAAAATCGTTTCCTTTACATATAGAAGTAGTTCAATTGAAAGTGTTGAAATATAGTATAAAAGCGGATTGAATTTTATTAAGGATTTTTCCAGCGCAATTTTACGAAGCGCCATAAAGTCATTCATCATAATTGAAATGATTAAAACAAACAAATGTAAAATCATTTTTATTTGTGTCAATTTACGTCTAAATTGTCCTGATCTACCCCACGACGAGTATATAGCATTCGGCTCTAGTTCAGTGTATAAAATATATAGGTTTCTAAGTGGTTCATTAAATTTTATGAGGTTTCACTTTCAACGCGCTTCTGCAGCGCGAGAATTGATATCTTTTACGAAATACATATCGTAGTTTCATTTTATGGAAAGATGTGAGAAAGCTTTTACTTTTATACACTTGAATCAGTGTATGGGTGCTTCGGAAAGAAGCTTTTGAAGAAATAAAATTAATTTCAATGTATATGTTCCGGGTTGAGAATTTTATTTTAACGAAGGATGTTGAAGAGATGAAAAATTAAAAATTAAGACAAAAAAAGCGATTTCCGTAAACTTCAATGGCCTTCGTTTCGTGTTTGTCTTTTGATTAAAGCGCTCAAGGGTATTATAGTAAATCAATATTTATAAATAACGTTCAATGAAAAACTTATATTTAAGTTTTTCTTACACTTTATTTACTATGTATACATTTTCTTATATAGTTTTATAATTGCTTATGAAAATCGCATTTGATTTATTTTGTATATAGTAATTCTCATGTACGTAAGTAGTGTTAAATTTATCTCTCTCTCTGTGAAAAAAATAATTAAGAAAAAACTTTGAACCTTTGTTATTACTTTTCACTAACTTCCATGCAATCTGAAAAATTGGGTTACCACTTGCTGTTTAACGCCTGTAATGTTTTACGGTTTAGCTCTCCGGCGTTGCCTTCAATGCCACAATTTTGCGACTTCACAACCGCGCGGAGCATTAAAGTTACCGCGCGATCTTTGCTCTTGACACAAAAAGAATTTGCGTAAAATTTTTAGCATATAATTTCGACAAGGTCTCACATTTTATAACTAAAAAATAAAAAAACAACTTTCTCACCTCTTTTTTACGTATAAAGAAAACCTTAACATATCACAGCATCATTCACAAAACCAAATCACCCCATATTCCTAATCACTCCAAAATCACACGATCCCTTTCCCACAGCCGCCCGTGTACCATACCGCCAACAGCCGCATCAGCAGCATCTCTGCGCCTCGTGTGCGGCCCTAGTCTCTGCAACCGCCTGTCCACGTGGGGGTGCTCCCAACCCTCAGCCAATTCGCGTGCGAGTGGTTCGCGTGGCTAAGGGTGCAATCCGCGTGCTCGCTTATATCATCGCCAGCCTCGCACTTGCTTGTCTCGGCTGGCTGACTTACCAGGAATTCTTCGTTTGTCTCTGGGCGTCGGCGCAGAGCCTCGTGTACACGACGATGGCGCTCCTTCTGTGCACCGGGGCGCTACTCAGCTTGTGCAAGAACGGCGAGTTCACCGTCGACGCGCATCTCCTGTACGCTTAATGGGGGGTCTGGAATAAATATTGGATGTTGAAACATTTCTTTCTGTGTATTATTTGTATACTTTGGCTGGTAGAGATAGTTGGATGTTTCTGGGGAAAATAATAATTATCTTTCAAGAGGCTATTTAGCTAATAGGGGGGGATTTAGTACGATTTTCCCGGGAAAACAGTAAAACTGGAAGAAGATGGGGGTAGATTGTAGTACACTGTAAGAAATGAAATATATAATAGGTTAAGGTTGAAAGTAATAATAAAAAAAAAAGATATTACGAATCTATTAATCGTTAAATAGTGTTTGCAAGGTCAATTGTATTGACTTACAGTTACATAAGGTTAATTTAAAAAAAAAGTAAATAATTATGGAAATTACCAAAGATACCAGCAGCATTTTTTGCTCGTTATGTATATCTTAATACCTCTTTATCAAGTCCGACATAAAACATTTGACATCTACATGACCCAAAAAACCTGTTTTGAAAATGGATTTTTTATCGCTAAAAAATACGGCCACTCCATAAGTTATCAACTTCGCTGACGCAACCTCGCAAACCCGACGAGTCAAAAACAACCACTAAAGCCTTACACCGCCAGTAGCGGTTTCTCTCATTACTTATTACTAGGGCTCCTAACTTTTCGAAGCTTCGACGTGTTCCAAGAATCGAAGCAATTTTCGAAGCTTCGCAGTTTCGACGTTTCGAAATTTGCAACTTTCTAATATTAGGCACACCTTTGCAACTTTAAAGTATTAAATTTTTAAATTATTTAGATACAATGAAATGACAAAGTTTCGAATTCCCAAATCTTCGGAGCAAAATAAAAGCCCTATACTTATTATTACACTCCACATAATTTGTCACTATCCACACGATTCTCCATCTTCACATAATACCCATCCACTCGGCGCCCAAAGATAACGAGCGCCATGTTACCACACATGTGCGTTACTCCAATTACAATATTGCTGCTCCGCGGGGCGCGTCAATTAATTATAATCGCTCGCTCGTTCGCTATGGAAACTGCCGTAGCTCGCAGTGCCACAGCGGCGGTCAATTGACAGCGTTTTCTTCGAGGACTCGACCTTTGGCTCTTTACTCGCGGCTCCTTGTAGAGCGCGTCGTACACCGAGGAGATATTATCGCGCGCGACGCGAATCAATTGGCGAGGGACGAGTATATAATTGCGCTGGACGAGGCTGCGTGTAATTGGCGACTCTGCGGTTACGTTCTGACAAGATGGGGTGGTATGATATTAGCATATGTGGGATTCGTTTTTTCTTGTTTTTCAAGAGGAAGATGATGCTGATGGGCTGATTGATGGGGTATTTTAATTGGCGCGATGATAGTATAGTGGTATTTTTAGGTGATGCGAGAAGTGGATTGTTGTTCCTTATGTTTGTTTGGCCGAATGAATGCGAAGTGATGTAATGATGATGGAGGTTTGGTATTTCTAGGGCTGCACGGGAGCAAGACAATACGATATTTCCGTACTTATATTGTCTCGTTCTTGTATAAGTTCTTGAAAATTTCTCTAGTATCTTGGACTTCTCAGTCAACATGAAAAGTGTTATCGTCTTGTCTTAAAATTCTTGTTCATATTGGATTTACACAGACATGCAACAGGTAGCAAGTCGCTTATTAAAAAAAGTCTATAACCCAAATACCCGGGGGACGCGAGGTCCACACAAAAAACCAGAGTTCCGTAGCCGTGCAGCAGTATAAGCAAGTCGATTGTTTAAAAAATTCTTAAACCAAAATACCTAGCCGGAGGATATGAGGTTCACGTAGAAGAGGAAGGCACACAAACGTGAAATAGTAAATTTTTTTAAATAATTGACTCGTTTACTGTCGCACATCTCCGTAGATTCCCTTTTTGTGAGGATCTCGCGTATCCCCGACTATTTGGGTTTCAGACCTTTTTAAAGGATTCATTGTTAAACGTCCTTAAATTTAAGGATCTTTAAAGTTACAAATGTTACCGAATTTTAAAAATAATTTAACTGAACGTAATTTAATTTACAAATTCTCTACTATAGGGTTAATATAAAAACAATAAAATTTCAACGCCAGATTTTTGCTGATCAGCCTGGTTCGTGCGACGCCGCTGAGCGGCGCACCCTCTCCCCGCCAGTCTTTATCACTCGAACATTTCCGTAGAGATGATAATCCTTCCCTTTTTTCATGATAATTTTTCTCTTCCCCTCTATTTATACAACAACTGGAGGTTACATCTCCGTTATTATGATTATTTCGATAAATTATTACGATTAGAAAATGTTAAGTTATTTTCAAGACA
>UXGD01003916.1:0-18768 GCA_900474315.1 Torymus auratus
ATTTTATTGTTGGCGGGAATTGGCTAAATTGATTCATTGGTTTAAAGGTGCAAAATGCTTTATCGAATGGGCTTTCAAGATGCGTCAATTAATTTCATTGAAAAGTATATAAATGTTGATAAAATGTACATATTGTCAAAACTTTTCTTAAAAAACTGTATGTAAAGATTTCGATTATTTTTTCAAATTCTCTCATATCGAATTGGTGCATTTAGTTTTTGTGTGTCAATTTAAATATAAAATAATGCTTTATGTAAGTTTTATGATCACACACGCTTTTAGCAAACGGATGTTTCTAATTAATCATTAATTTCACTTTTCATGAAAATACTAAAGTTACCAACCCGTAAAAAAAATATGTTACTCATTTGATTCTCATTAGAAAATAAAATATATTTCGACCGAATAAAACACATCTGACAGCCCGCAAGAACCCCTCAAAAATCATAAATTTTCAATTTTCACAAGCAATTTCCCAATACACATAAATTATATCCCGATTATAAACATTTCCCCTCCACAGCTCGGCCTTTTCTCACAACAACCCACGCGCCCGCCATCACACTTCTCGCGTGCAATTATAATGCAAAATGGCAACTCGCTGAAAAGCCAAGCAGCAGCAGCAGGAAAAAAAGAAAATCGCGATCTCGCTGGAGCGGCGCCAGCCGGGCGACTCGATTCGCGCCTACGCGCGCGTATGAGTGCGTAATGCGCGTGCGCTATATAATAGTGCAACCGATCGCGCGCGCGGCTGCTGCAGAGGCGGCGGTGCGGATGCTAATGCCCTCCGCTCTACTCGCGCCCACGACTATATTCTCGGGTTTTCCGCTGAGACTGACGGCTGTTGAACTTTCGCTGATGCGGGTTCGCGAGGGAATATAGTGTGTGTAATGTGGGATTGATGGTTGTAACGTGGGGAATCGTTTCGAGTGGTGTCGAATGGAGAGGCCGATTTTTCATTGTTTTACTTAATTGCGAGGGGATGGATAGTGGTAGGGTCTTTTCGATGGGTATAAGGGAAGCGGTTTAGTTCGAAGGTTGGGAGCATCTCTTTTAAATAAATTCGATATTTTTAATAAGAGTATGATAGTTCATTATATGAATATAAACTATATTTTAACTCGGAAATATTAAAATTTTGTGTTTTTTTGTACGGATCGAAATACTTATGAAACTCTATTCAATCATTAAAAACATTCAAAAGCATTAAATTGGAATGGAAAACTCCTTTGATTCTAACAAAGAAAGTGTTATTGATATAGCATTGGGTCTGGTATTGTAGTATTTTCTACTACTCACACACACTAAACTCAAAAGAAACACAAACTTAAACTAAATTCGTAATAATTTTATTGAAGAATTTGGAGAACATAGATTTATTTTTACAGTATAGATTGGCATATTCTATATTTATACATCACAAAGAATCTGTAAAAAAGAAACTTTTATTTCAACGAAGTTTAAATATAGCAAATTGATCCAAAATTACCTACTAAAGATAGTAACATAAATAGTAACAAAATGCTCTGTTCATTAGGAATCATTTTGAGTAATAGAAAGGACCTCTAAAAAATCAGGTAAATCTCGCAATCACTAATTCAAAGTTGTTATGGCCATAACGACCACGTAATGAAAATTACTTAACGACAGTTAAGTAATTCAAACATTATGAACTTTCAAAATTATAGATCCAAAGTAAAGGAGTTTCATTATTATTTTATTTTTATTTAAATGACGAATTTCGCTTCAAACCGTGACTTACAAATCTTACAATACTACATAAATTACTATTCTGAGCGGATCTCCTAAATTGAAACTTCATTAACTCTTTTATATAATTATTTACCATACTTCCAACATTAATATTAACCTTTTGGCAGTATACCGTCGTATCCATAAAACACCTTTAAATTAGACACGCAGGATGACACTTATTTTCATCAATTCTTACAATTTGATTGCACAATCGCCATTTTTTAATCCAAACGCGCTTTCTACTTTAAATTCGGCCAAGCAGGCGCAAAATACCACTACAACAGCCGCGCTAAACTGCGCTCATCACCGGAACATCGGAAAGACAACAGAAAAGAGGCCACGACGCGCGGGTGCAGCGCACTTTGGTTATTTTTAAAAACCTCGCGCGCTAGAAGGTCGAGAGAAAAACAGTCGCGAAAGTGCATTATAAGTATTATTATTATTATTATTATTATTATCGTCGATCGAGCTGCGATTATCAGTAGAGTGGTAACCGTGAGTTATTGGGGTGGGCGGGCTGCTTTTTAATTAACGATCGCGGGGTATCAATTTCGAGATTGGGAGATTTTTATGACGACGGTATTATTTATTAGTTTTGCAATTAATCAAGATCGAAGGGTTTCTTATGAATTTTTCGAACGACAATGTAGCGAGATACTCGAGATATAATTATTCTTCATTATGATTCTTATAACGTATTTCTGGAAAGCATCCAGATTAATATAGGGCCGCGGTAGGATCAAAAGCCAAAATTTCAAAATCCGAAATTTGCAATCTTGATTATTAAACGTAACTTAAATAGACGTTTCAGTGCTTTTCAACGCAGGAAATAATTTATTTTTAAACGTAAATAAATAAACCGCTTCGTTTATATTTATACGGTCCTTTATAATTAAACTTTTCCACGATGGGCCAAAACAATATGCAACTTCCGTATTATACCACACAAGTATAATATATAACAACCAAAACAAAATCACCGCAGAATCGCTAATTACGATCCTCGCGTCTTTATATTACCACGTATCCTCATCAATTACGAATCTCTTAACTTTCTCTCTCCCGCCTGCGTACTTACAACCACGTTATAAATCACGAGCATTTTTGGAAACCGCGCAACGCGCAAGGTAAAAAATGCGCGCGCGCGAACCGGGAAATGCCGTAAAAGGAGCGCGTGCGACATAAGCGTGGGCGTGTGCGCGGCAGGTGAATCATGTGTGTATGGGAAATAAAAGGATATTCGCGAGATTAAAGAAGGTTCCGGAAGATTCGGAAGGAGGACGAAGGTAGTGGGGTGTGTGGATTCGAGGGGTTGAAAAGGGTTTAAAAGGGATAGGATTTTTTATTGTTACTGAACAATTATTATAGAGATAGATATCTTATCTTTTTTGTTATATAGTTTTGGGACAACGTATTAAGCACGTTGGGGAATCGGTAGATGGACGTTTGGTAATTTTGAAACGTTGAATTTCAATAACAAACGTAAAGACCCATACTTATGTCTATCTAAATTCGTTTGTACCTTTATCTACTTTCACAGGTTTTTTGCTTTAATTAAGGTGTTTCGTTCGAATACGTTTTTATGATATTATCGCTGAAAACATCAGCTTGTTGATAACTTTATGCGCATACACTTGCTCTGCAATACTTCAACTCTTCCAGGCAAAATTGTATGCGCTATTAAAAAACAACAAAGAAAATGGGTCAATCGGAAAAACAACGTATTAAAACATAGACAATACGCAATACTATAATGGCTTACGCAATTATCGAGTTGATATTTAGTATATAGATACAAAAACGTACCCGAATGAAAAAAGAAACGTACGAAAATGTAGAAAACCATAAAAAATTGTATGAAACTGTAAGAAACTGTATAAAACCATTGGTTTTCGGACATTTTATGCCAAAGTACTTTTATACATTTTTATCGTTTAAAAAATGTTTTTTCCAGAAAATTTTCTCATTTAGGTATAAATTTTAATGAAATACAAGAAAACGTAGAAAAATATGTAAGAATATGTAATATTCTACATTTTTGTACATTTCCTTACCTTTTCTTATATTTTTTTTTATATTTTCTTACTTTTCCTTACGTTTCTTTACAATTGGTTTTTGCAGACTAATTTTGAAAAATTAGTCATATTTGTAAGGAAACGTAATAAAAATGTAAGAAAATGTGTAACAGTGTTAAAAACCGTAAAAACAATGTCCGAAAACCAATGGTTTTTATACAGTTATATACATTTCCTTAAATTTTCATACAATTTCTTACATTTCATTACAATCATTATTTCCATACGGGTATGTAAAAATAACAACATGTACTTACAGAATTGCCGCCGTCTATCAAATCCAAGCACTCAGCAAATTATTCCTTCCTCCTCCCACAAAACACAGCCTGTTCCACCACCGTGATAACCCATCAATTACATCAAACCCAAAACTTTCTCGTAATTCACCCATTATCACTCAACAAAACTATACTTTTCAACTTCCACACGCCCATCATCATGCCTAACGAAAACAAGCACCGACCGGGCGGCGCTTGCGCATTGCTTTACCGCACCCTCCGCTCGTAAACATACGCACGTGCTGCCGTGAGCAGGTGCCACCTCACGGGGAAAGCCCGAACCGCGATCATCTGGTCGCGCAGTAGCGTAACGTGAAAATTTACGTGCCCCGTATACGAGTTGTTCCCCGAAGCCACTTAAAATACCGCCTCTGTGCCAGGCACTACTTACACACAGTCGTGACGGAGAAATGCCTTTGGACGTCTAATTATATACCTGCAAGCGCGCGCGCGTACACGCGATTGTACTCCGCGGCGAGGTATTTTAATTGGGCCTCCGGGTGTATAAGTGTATATAGGAGAGCTTTTGATGATCGAGGGTGTATTGCGGTTAGAGGATATGAGAGAGATTTATTGAATGGTGGGGGTTTTCATTGATGATTTTTCTGGAGTGGTTATATGGTGTGGTATTTGGCATGAAAAGTCGTGTTTCTTCTGATTGATATATATTATAGAAAATTTCCTAGTGGAATGCTTTTATTATACAATTTATGCGTTTTTTTACGTTTTGATATATTTTCTAATACATCTCGAATACTTGTCTAAACTTTTATATTTACGATAAAAGACGTATAATATTCTACTAATTTTATAAGTTTAACTTTCTCCGTATAATAAAACGAGTGATAAACGTTTTAAAACATTTGCTATTTCACAAATATGATAATTATTACGGTGACTGGAATTTATGTATAGATGTAAAATAAAAAGGACGCTCTGAGATGCAGTGAACAGTGACATAAACTGATGAAATTTATTTAATAACAGTCGTAAGAATGAGATTGCGAAATACACATATTAATCTATCACATTTAAGAAATAAAAATAACAATACAATTCTATTAAGTTTCTCGTCATATATAATAACGAATCATTTCAAAGTCACTATCGAGGATGGTACAAAGTAATCTTTTTTTACGAAAAAAGACATTTCCCTCTTTTCATTCATTTCATCTACCTAAAACCTTTCTAGAAATCACTCGACCATAATGAAAGGAAAACCAAACGTAATGAAACAACCAATTCAAAACCCCCTTACCACCCGAACATCAGGGGCACCACCACAATCGCGTTACGTCCCTGGGCGGTGCACGAAACCGCGCGAATCTTCCAGCAGGTTCTCGAACGTACGTACACAGAGTAGAACAGGCCGGCAATATGCGGGCGCCTTGCGAGAGAGCGCAACCTTCGGGCAACTTCGCGCGTTATATTTAAGTTGGCGCGCGCGCCGCGGCTGCTTCAGTGTACGGACAAACCGCCGCGCGAACGTATCGTGTGTATACATATCTACAGAAGTAGGTATAACAAACGCGAGAGATCCGCATTTACCGTACTTTGACCGTTGAACTCAGTTGTCGAGAAAGCCTATACATACAGAGAGAGAGTTTGGTATAAACACTGACAGTAATACCTCGTTGTTCCGTGACAAGAAAAGAGCAAATACGTGCAAAGGAGAGGCAGGTTGTGGGCGTTCGTTACGTAAGAACAAGACAGCTGACAAGTGTGCCAGGAGTCGAGAGAACACAGAGCAAGCGTATACATCAGCAGCCGATTTTGTAAGGGAGGACATTGTTTCTAAGGAGGTAAATTCACCATCTGGCGTCTCTGTGCGTCGTGCGTATATTTATTATCTGTACTGTACTTACGCGCCCTTTGGAACGTTCGCTAACGTATGACAACAATGGTCGAGAGGGAATCGATTCGTCCCTCGCGGATTTGGAGGTTAGTTTCCTTCGAGACGCTTCTCGTGTTCTCGCGCCGTTGCTTTTTGTTTCCCGCGGATCCTAATTTGACGTCGAACATTCGACAGCAACATTTAGTTCATTCGGATTAAGTATAGATGTTTTTTCTATATGTAAAATTGACAAGTTAACATGAATCGCGGTCGTGACTGTTTCGGAAAAATTAAGGGTGCAGTTTCTGCTGGTGGCAAACTTCGCCAAATATGGAAGCAATGACAGCGGAGAGGAAAAGTCAATTTGCCGGAGTGGCGATCGTCGTGCCGAATAATTATCAATTATCGGAGACGGTAATTAAGCGATCGGAGGCTGTATATATTGTCGCCTGTCGGCTTCCTTTTCGCGTCGAGGTTATAATTACGCGGCATTAATTTTCGTATAAATTAAATACCATGACTTTGTATATACGATGTGATTTATTTATTATTCGGTCGTCGTCGACATAACCTTAATTAGTCCAATTTGTCGAAACGATTTTTTAAAATAAATGCGAAAATAAAATCACTTTCAAAGGGCACGTAGGTATAACATACACACACCAAGGCTATGATACTTTTTTTCATATTATATATTATACGCTTTTATCAACGTAATTGTCTTGACCGCTATATTATACTTTCTTTATATTATTAAGTATAATTGCCATCTGCAGCAAGCTTGCGCTTTCTCTCACACCATGTTTTTTAAATGTCCATGTGAAGCTGGCTTTCCGCCGTATACTTACAACTTTGCGCGTGTTTTAAAGCAGGAGAAGAAAAAACAAATCGATGACAGTTCGCGTTCTCGCGCAATGCGACAAAACCGCACGCGTACTTATAAAAGTTCCGCGATTTCAAACTGTATTAAGAGATTAGTAACAGGGTTTCAAAGTGATTGATTATTTACAGACCTCGTAGTTTAAATGAACGTAATTAAAGAACGTTTAATCATAATCAAATATATTGTACAGTTTCATATACTCGTTAATGAATTAAACTTGGTTATAAAAAAAAAGTAACTCACTCGCGATGCCTCGCTGCTGGCTACTTATATATATCATTCGCGCGTAAAAAATAAACAGGTCTAAAATTAGTCACGTGATTCACGTGTAGCATCGAGCTCTCTCGCACGCTAGAAAGCTTTCATAATTAGCATCGAATGGCAAAAATAAAACGCGTCAAGATCTAATTCTCGCCGCATATGTGTAAATACTAAATATCAAGCTCGTTAGTGTGTGTGTCTTTTATAACAAAATTAACATCCCGCCGTGACGTATAGTATCCGCATCCGGCCGTGAAGAGAAAAATCAGACGAACAGAGAGAGAGAGAGCGTGAGGCGAGATAAAACAAAAAGTTGTATACACATTTGGGGGATGTTGTAGGACGCGGCTAGGGATAGAGAGATTGCCGAGGAGGATCGGGTTATCACGTATCCGCAAAGTACTAGGCCCGGCTGGGACGACGGCGCGGTTCGCCGGACGATAAGAATGGACTCGTCGCCGGTGATCGTCGACAATGCGAGCGAATTTGGCCGGTCTCTCGATCCCGTAAGTTTATCTTCTTTCTTGGATAAGTATACGTATACCACCTACATACACACACGATACACACGACGTCCTTGTTTATATGTACCATCTTCACTCTTCTGTGCGTGTGTGTACTATGCACTCGTTTATTGCGATATATACAAATGTGCACGTGTAAAGGCCTCAGAACGAGGCGATCAGTCATGAGATGCACGCTACAATTAATGCGGTCGATGTACGTTTCATATACGTTGGAGGAATTTTGTGTTGTGAAAAGGACGCGATCGATGCTGTTTACATACTCGGGGTCTTTGGCCCTTGCGGCGCCTGCGTCATCAGGGGATTCTCTATATGCTCGCACGTTGCAATTTCGTGGTGGCTTGATGAAGCTTCGCGAATTTGAATTTCGCGCGCTTTTTCGGAAGGGCGGGAAGTACGGAGAATTTGAAATTCGGGGAATCGGTTGCTATACACTTTGCGAATTATTTCGTAGAACTTTTTGTAGTTAATATTTTATACCAACTACCGATGATTAGCGTACTCTTAGAATATTATGATGATACAGCTTTTTGTTGTTGCCAACAGTATACGCTCTCATTATTATTATATTAACAAGTAACTATTATTAACAATTCAGTCGTAAGAAAGTTGCTTTGCGAGAAAACTAATTACGTAAATAATACATTTACATTTAAATAGTACGTTTTATTGTAAATAAAAAATTCAAGTTTGATTCTCAATATAAAACTAAAGTCTTCGTTAGCGTTACTTTTAAATAACACAATCCATTTACTATAGTTACGAAAACTCAACGCTAAACGAGCCGCAAACTTTGCGCTTCTTTTCTCTTCCTGTTTGTTATTCCTTGCGCTTCATTTATTTTTGCGAGTTTGTTGTTCTCTAAAGCCGACGCTATAATAATACTACTTACATATTCACAACAGAAAAATGTGTTCTGCTTCTCATCATACGCGAATGTGAGAGAAGAATACATCTGATTCATTCATCACAAAACAAAGTAATTTTACAATTTCAATGTCGGAAAGCTTTGATAAGATACGTATAGGTAAAATAAAGCTGATGCTGGTTTTTCTAGGTAAAAAGAAAGAAAAACATATAAACTTTGTTTTCCGCGAGAAGATAACAAAGGAGTTCAGAGCGAAGGTGAAGGCCAGGGGTATATAGAATTTATTTTTATACATACACTAGAATTCGTATTTTTGTATAGTCGTCGCACGTGTACTATAGATATGTCACCACTTTTAATCGCCATGATCCACTCACCGTCTCTTTAGTGCCTTCAGTTCGATTTCACTGAACAAATGTATACTTTAAGGGGTTAAAAAAATACTTTTAGTAACAATATCTTACAAAACTGAACACTTCTCACGAATTCCCTCACAAAAAATTGTAACGACTAGGTCGCATGTCACCTTACCCCCGTGTACCTATCAACCAGCTCTAATCTACATTTCGACATCGATTCGGTCTCCCTCCTCCCCCAATTATATTCCATCACCTCCCTCCCCCAAAAATCGTCGCCGGACAAAGCGCGATCCACGCGCTACTCGCTCGCTCGCTTACGCGCAGGTTAGAAATAACTTTTCCGAGCGAATGACGCGAGAGACTCTGGGAGAGCTGCTGCTGCTGCTTCTCGGTGTACCCCCGCAGTGTCTCCGTGCGCTCCCGTACGTTCGCTCGTGCGTCGACGACGTTGTCATTATACAGGAGAAGAGGTGGTGAGAAATAAAAGAGTGCGTTTATTATTGTGTGGTGCGCGTGGTTGACAAAAGTGCCTGCGTGTGGTGGTGGTGGTTCACCTACAGCTGCTGCTGACAGTTTGGGCTCTACCACTTCGGCAAGCTTTAATCGTAAGAAAGATTTAATTTTCTATATAACGATCGAGTAAAGGAACATAACAACGTGAATTGTATCTATACAAGCGTAATTTGTACTGTACGATACTCGTGGCAGCGCGCATGATACTTTCTCATGCGAGTTCGACCGAATACCTCGTTCTCTGGCCCCCCGAGAACGTTCTCGAATTTTTATTTTTATCTCCTCGCCCACAATTCTCTCCGCACTTTCTTCCGAAATTCATTCTCTCTCTCGCCTTTGCCCATCTTCTCACCTACTTCTTCTTCTCCTCCTCTCTCCTTGTGATGTGAAAATCATTCGACTTCCGAGGTGCGAGATCTCCGTACGGCAGGGGCAATTAAAATCTCATCCGTGAGATGCCAGTATGGCAACGCGGATTCTTCCTCCACCCGCGCGGCTAATAATATCGGCGCATTCCGAGAGAGAGACACGGAAATCGCGCGAAGCGAGGCTCTAACCTCTTCTTCTCGGGTCGAGAGAGCGTGACTTGATGCTAATTAAAATATGTTTTTCTCGGGCGGCCACGTGTGTAAAGATAGACGGTGAAAATAAGATTAACAATATGCTGGGTTTGTTATTTTTATATGTATTATTTGTTTGATAGAGTTGTGTGTTTTGAAGTTTATTGGGTTTGATAATATAATTGTTTTTTTGCTGGCTGTTTTTGATCTCGTGGTGGTAGTAGATTATGGGATAGTTTTAAAATACTTTATCCTAAATTAAATAGGAAGGAACTTTGCGTGATTGTCTAATACCATTTATAGGTTGAAGAACATTTTTACAGAATTTATAAGATTTTACCAGCCAGTATTAAACTAATTGAATATAAAGACACGCTTTATCATTAACATTCTAAATAATAATTGGCTACAAATCAATTTTATTTATTTCTTCGATACTAAACATATTAAAAAAATGAGGTTTATCGTATTTTTCAGCTCAAGTATATATTTCGAAGTATACACATATAGCGCGCGAACATTGTAGGTATATAAGAGGAAACGAAGCACATATATATAGGAACGTGTTTTTCTGCGCTTAATGGTACTCGATCTGTCCAAACATTCGTTTCTTGTTTTGACTTTCTTCAGCTGGCTTTGCAAGACGCAAGGAGTTTCTATTATGAGACGTGACGGCGCGCGCGTTCTTCTCTTCTCTCGTACAATCTAAAAAATTCACAGTGAATTTTTAACACACGACAAACAAAAAAAAAAGACGAATTAAAGTTTCCTAATTTACAATTCCCTATCTTAGTCTTCACAATCAAGATTTCAATACTAACTCAATTAAAAAAACCGTTATACTTATACGGGATTTCAAAACAAACCCGTACCCGATTCTTCATCCTAAAAAAAAAAATAATAAACCTCTGTCGTCTCACGACTAAGTTGCTGCTGCTGCGGCTGTCCAAACCTAGCGAACCTCGTGTGTGCAGTGTACACACGCGGTCTCCTCTCGCGTCTATATACAAATAAGGCGCAGAGAGGAGAGATACATGTATACATACACACATGCGCGCGATCGAGGAATTTCCGGCCGAAAAAAGAAATTCGCGCTACGCGTGTGTGTCGCGCGTTTATATTTCGGCGAGATGATCTAAGCGCGCACGCGCACCTTTGTGTTTTGTTGCTCGTCGGTTTCTACAGCCGCGGGGCTTGTTTCTTGGTGTGGGCGTAAGTCGCGGTTATATAGCGGAGAAAGCAGCACGTGCGCGAGTTGTATATAGCGCGGATATAGATTGGGATAGAACGGGTTCGACAAGGACTGTATATGGGGGGATGAGGGAAAGTTGAGGAGACATGTGGGTGACAGGTCGGAGGTTTCATTTATTTTAAGGTTTTTTTGGAGAAGTGTGTGGTTTATGTAATTTTGGGTTTTGGAGATTAGGAAAAACGGAGAAGGGTTTTTTAAGGAAAAATTACTGTATTTATAGTAACCGTGAGACATACTCAAATTATCGTAAAATTAACTACAATTTATAGTAAAAATTCATATGTTTTGAGTAATTTTGACATATATAGCAATTTTTTCTATAAATTGTAGTTAATTTTACGATAATTCGAGTCTGTCGCAAAGTTCCTATCGAATATAATAATTTTTCTTACATTTATAGTAAATTTTCCTAGAATATTTCTCTCAGTGTAAAAGATCTTAAATGTCTGTCCTTGTAGGTGTAAATTAATTTATTTTTTGTTGGTTGCGATGGGTAACGTTTAATAGGGTTAAAATGTTATAACAAGTTCTAAACGATATGGTATTGGTCATTTACACTTCTTTTTTGATAGTTTATAATTTCTGTAAGTTCTTACTGAACAAAAACACGCATAGAAGTAGCTAATGAGAAAAAAGGGTTCTAATATAAATAAAAAATAAAAAATAAATACATGAATCATAAATCGTTGTAACTCTAAGACACATTAAAAATGTTATAGTGCAAATGTATGTGAAAACTGCCACGAAAACAGCGACTTTCGCTACAAAACAACATAATTTTCTAAACATTTCAAATGTGTCACAGAATAATACAAATCCTTAAAAAATTATTATACCTACGGAGATATGCTAACTAACTTCCATTACCTTTCGGTCCCATTATAAGGTAAAGAGTATGATTTTTTACAAGGCGTTTCGTCCCAGCTGCGAGTGATACTCCAGCCTCCATCAGACGCCTGCCACAAAATCTTACGTGGCTAACTTATAACGTATATAAGATTGTTCTCGCTCGGCTTTAATAATTATTGCTAAAAATTATTACAGTGCTATCCAAGCCAATTCCTTACGGCGTCCCACTGTAAGGTGCTATATTTACCGGAGTGGACTCATCAGTGATGCTCCAGTACAACCATCATGCAATGTTCACCACAAACCTTTTCCCTACGTCTCTAACCGCAGAAAAAAAACACTCAATTAACAAAAAAGCGCCTCAATTCACCTATACACATACCTTTGAATAATGTAAACTGTGGATTCATCCATCGTCCGATTAAGTAACATCTACACAAAATATATACACGTTTGCACTACCAGGAAACGGCGCGACCTCCAATTATGGTCATCCCTCTCGCGTTATCTCGCTGCGGCTGCCGCAGACGCTCTTATCTGACGCGAACTATGCAAAAACGGAGTGATTCACACACCTGGTGTGTATATATACCGCTCCAATAAAGAGCGAGACACTCTTTTTACCGCATTGTTCGTAAAAGGTATGCGCGGCGCGTTATCGAAAAATGCGGATTTTTCTCTGACTCATTATATGCGCAAAGTTACATTTTAATCTTCGCCGTCGTCTGCCGTGTGTAATAAATTAACCGTGTAAACAAGAAGAGAGACACGGAGAAAAGTTCTAGAACACACTCAAACTCTCGGGAGAAAGTTATTTACACAGTTTCACGTAAAAATTACCATTTTTTCTCACGAGTTTGCAAAACTTCGAGCATGTTCCAGAGTTTCCTAGAACTGTATACTAATTTTTAAGAGATTCGCGTATACGTTGTTTTGATCATTCCTTCTCTACAAAATTGTTCGTTCAAGTATCCTCATGGCTCTTCTGTACATTCTCACATCTTGTTTCGTTAGGTACCCCGGGCTACTGCAAACAAAGCGCGAAAAAACCTATATATAAGCAGGAAGCGCACACACCTTCGTATGTACACCTCATGAATAATGAGCACGGGATAATCGAGCCGTTTAATTAGGCTCGGAGCGGTGCGACGATTATTACGTAAACTCGTGTGTATGTGTGAGAGGGAGAGAACAAATTTTTTGCCGGCCGGAGAGCGCAGTGTCACGGCTATAAATAACCGTGCGCGCGACACGCGCGTGGGTACAATCCGCCGGTGCGCTACTATACACGCGCTGCCGTAGCTCTCTTTGTCAGTACGAGAGGAGACGTTCGACAGTGCGGACATACCACGAGCAAATTTTTTTCGAGGAGATTTTTATACTTTTGATTGAGAAGTTGAAGTGAACTTTGTTGGTTAATAAGTGGAGAGCTGTTTTGCGGTCGAGCTTTTGGTGAATTTTTTTGAGGAAAGATCTCTGTGCGGTATATACTTGGGCCGAGATGGCTATGTTCTCGGAGGTTCTGGATCATGTGAGTTGAGGGCACATTTACGTTTTATATCGTTTTGGCATTATGCTACCTGATTCACTTTCGCCATTGCTATGTATAATTGCACTTTAGAAAGTATAAATTTATTTTTTAATTTATACCCTGGCAGAAATATATTATATTAAAAAAAAATCAAAATCTATAATAAATCATGAAAATCTATGAAAGTCTATGAGAACCTATAAAATTCTATGACAAACGTATCAAAAACTCTCGTAATTGGGATGCTTCCATAGTTTTTTTGTAGTTTATCATAATTTTTAATAGACTTTCATAGTTGTTCATTATTTTTCATTAGAACGTTTTAAAACATTTTTTAATTTTATTCAATCTCAAGAGTTCTCGATCTTCAATTTCGAGTTTTTTATACGTTTTTTATAGACTCGTAGATTCTCATATAGATTTTCATAGATTCTCATAGATTCTCATAGACTTTCAGACTTTCATAGATTTTCATAGTTTTTTTATAGAATATATTTCAGCCAGGGTATAAATTAATTTTCTAGATTAATTAAAAAAAAATAAATACTTTAAATGATTGTTCATTTATTAGTGCACCAGTATCGCTTAAATATAACTAAATAGTCCAAGTAAATACATTTATTAAGCTATCCAATTTTAGCTTACATATCTTCCACACTGATCATTTTTATGCTAATTTGTTATTGAAATTTCATTAATAATGAAATAGTTTATTTACTACACTGAGGAGCTCATTTACTACAAAGAGAAACATTTTTTGTTAACTTTACTTTTTTTATAAAAAAAAATTTACTACTTTCATAGTACAGCGCTGGGACACACTGGTTATACGGGATTTTTATTTTTCATGTGATTTTCGTAGAAAACTTTAACTTTTTAAATAATAATTTTTATAATATTTGAAGCAAATTTTACTTTTCGGAATAGAAATATACGAAATATCGCAGTATCAGTCAATTTGCTATAAACGTCATAAAAATTACTATGCAGAAAGTAACAATCTCATATGACGAGTATATCCGAGCGTTATAGTAAAAATAATAAATTATCTTATAAAAAAATTAAAGTTTACAAACGAAATTTATCTCCGTGTACACTAAAATTACTTACACCGTTTTGTAAAGCTACCACCAACTATGAAACCTAAAATATTACTATTGTTTATAGGAAATTTGACTAGATAATACAATAAAAAATGTACTATACTGCATTGTAAAGTTTCCTGTAACATAGTTATTTTTTCGGTTTTTACAGCCTATCACAACTTTACAAAACGCTACAGTAATATCTCAAAAACTTTTTAAGTATAATTTTTTATTTCCTCAATGTCAAAAAATCAGACAGTGAATGAAATTTAAAGAAACACTTGTATCCAAACTTTATCCCATCACTTCACCATACAACACTTCATCTTTCTTCTTTCTTCTCATCTATAAGTTACTCCCCCTAAAACGGTCCTAAAAACAAGCAAAATCTTATCTTCCGTAAACAAACATTCACCAGCCTCATTAAAAATTTCCTCCAACCGATCGGTCATACACAACTTGCAGCCTTCCGATCGACCTCGCCGAACCGATCATACACACATCCCCCTGCACTTTCGCGGCCGCGTCCTTGACCCACTGATATATCCACGTCTGCGCTTTGTTTCTTTTTTTCTTCCTTTTTCCCCCTTACGCGAGATCGGCCGCGTCACACGCGCGCTTACGTATAAGGGCATGTCCGACAACGATTATTCTCTCTCCTTTTCCTCGTTCTTTGTTTACCGCGCTCTACCAGCCATTTGTTTTGACGCGGAAGAGCGTGGGCGGAATGATATCGACGAGTAATACGTGGTTTCGTCGATTCTGCGATAAATACAACGACTGATCGGGTCTTCTTCGCAGGAGACAAAATATTAGATGGGTGAGAATATGCTGAACCATATACCGACCACGAATCAATTTAATAACAGCTGGCGATTGTTTCTTTTTTTTTCCTCGGTTTCGAACGATTATACTTATTAATTTTCGACGCATGGAATTCTCGATTTGCGGGCGCGTTTTTCAGCCCAGCCGTGACACACTTTAGGTATACGTGTATACCGAGCTGCGCGAACGTCCGTGACACTCGAATTCCCTGTTTTTTTCTTGTCTGCCCGCGGATTAAATTAGCCCTTCGATACACGCGTGGAATTTTTGTGTCGCGCTCGCGCGCGTTGCGAAATTCGGCTTTCTCAACGTTACGCGTACGTTAAAAAAAAAACTTGATATCATGGCTTCCATACGATATGGAACACAGGTTATGAAGATTCGTGTACGTTTATTGTTGTAATATGAGTTGTCACGTCATCGATGTCATACCGCGTTAGTGTGTAACCACCGCGACGTTTCGCATCATCGTCCACTTTGTCCCTATGGTCATTAACCTCCTCGGAAAACGCACTTTCCAATTAACTTCTGCGCTGCATACACCCGTTGGTTAATAATGCTTAATTAAATTATTGATATATTCGTCGAATCCAGTTATACGCTTTGCGCAATGTATACGTTTTTTCATAAGTATAATATATTAGATTATCTGAAAATCGATGTCGCAAGAACCGCGGGCAAACTTCTCGCACCTCAATGTGCGATGTTTGCCAGACAATAAACGAAAATTGCAATGACTCAACGTTAATAACACACGACGGTGAGGTCGTGAATCATAATTGCCGCGATTTTTGTTTCACCCGTGGTCAGTTTTTTTTTTTTTTTTCGGGAACTATATAAAACGTCTCTCCATTTTGTCATGCTCGTAAATAATTGAAAATAGAGCATGCGTCAAGCATCATTTTTGCATAATGGAAAGATCTAACGCTAGCGCGCGAGTTCGACGAATCGTGCATTAATAATTTATAGGTACGTCGGATTGGATCGCTAGAACCGCGCGCGTTTTGCATGCGGCTCACGGTTGTTGATCATCGTTTATAGTGACATTGTTTCCGTGTGATAATGCAATTATAATTGACGTCTGGAATCTTTATTGATTGATACATAACAGTTGATTTGTTGATCTGCTGTGATAAAATATTACCAGTATAGATCTTCGTACATCATCGTATAAATTATACCGACGAATCATGATATATACTCATTAAAACCAATCACAGTGTTTTATTAAAATAATTGCGTGAGATTTTTCTTTACAAACGTAAATAAGTATATAACTCTACACAAAAAAAAATATTCTCCAGCGGTGACCGGATTCGTCCGAACCCAAGGCCCGCTTTTATCATGCTAAGTAAATAAGACATCTACGCACCTAAAAAACACGTTTTTCCTTCTCGTGAACCCATCATAAAATCCAAAACACACATCATCATCGCAGACACGCACTCGCGCGACGTCACGCGCCGCGTCTCACGCCCACGCGAGCCGGTGACGTATACACTCGCGCGCGCGAAATACACATAAAAGGCAATATACGCGATGTCGTTGAGCTATACGACGATTTAAAGGTCTTGAGAGAAGCCGCGCCGCGTGATTTAACGAAGAAAGAAAGGAAAATCGATACCACGATTTATTTGCGAACTCTCTCTCTCTGTCGTGTATGTGTGTGAGTGAGTGGCTGCTCTGACTTATGGTCAAGGCCGAGGTGTATTTATAGCGAGTGAGCTTGGGTTTAATGGTAATTGCAGTGGTTCCGACGGGGAAGGAAGGAATTTGTTGTTTTTCGGTTGATTTTTGGAAAAAAGTTGGTTATTGTCTCCTGTTTTTATTATATGTTCCAGTCTTCTTGGTAGCCAATGCTATACTTGGACGGATTGAGTCTCGTAAAGCTACCACCGATTGTAACAATCCAAAATATTACCACACTACATAAATAAATTTGCTAGAATTATATAGGAAAATTCACTATACTCTATTGTATGGTAATATTTACAAAACTTTTTTAACAGCGTCCGCATTGCTTCTACCACCTATACACCTATACACTTCGCTCCGTTTTCCCTAAACTATTATAGAATCACAAAGCTATAACACTCTGGTACCCGATCAACGACTTCCTCCTCGTGTGTCTCGATGCAAAAAACATGAGCCACGAATTAGACGCCGCCGACAACGCGATTAGAGGCCGATAATCGGCTGTCGAGGTCGCACGCGTGCGCTCTCGTGTTCTCTGAATAATTCAGCGTCGCACTTGGCGTTATGGGCGTGTTATCCGTTTTTATATATAGGTGGCATCTGATTTACTTGAACCTGCGCGTAACACTTTTCCGGTAATTTTATATAAAAATTGGATAAACGCAGAGAGTACTTAAGGAAATTATAGTTTCGTAAAGGAAGGAATCCATTCGGCAATTAAAATCGCAAAAAGTAACGGTACACAGCGCGATGAAAAAGGAGCGAAAGGTGCGAAATTAATTTGTCGCTCGTATGTGTATATGTATGTAGAAAACGTCGTAATTAAAGTAGCTCCGAAACGGAAAAACTGGGAAATGACAAAAAAAGGAGCACAGAAAGTTTTCATCGTGTAAGATGCAATTCTGTGAGGTACATGCGTTACGCAAAATTCGAGATTCGCTGAAGTTTCATCGGAAACACGATATGTTTTCGTTCGCGTGCGCATAAATACGTTGTTATTTTTATAATGCAGCTTCTGACGCTCGGAGATTACGCGTCGGTTGAACCAGTTTAAAAATGTGTTCCAATTATAAAGGCGTTAAACAATCGCAATGATAATTAATATACCATTAAAAAAAAGTAAACGCATTGTAATAACCATAAGATGTTAAGTTAACAATCTTTTTCTGTCAATAATAAAGCAACAATGACAGTCATTAACAAAACCATTAATCATCATAGCGTAATCACGCTTACACGTGTACTTACCTATCCCAACACCCATCTGCTACTACCATATCATTTTTCACTAACGTATACGCACACACCATCCCTAATTATAAAAATCTGAAAACAAACCACGCGCGCAATCTCGATCTCTCGCGGTTTTTTTTTGCCCACTCCAGTGAGTCACGGGAACGGCGACAGCGAGAAATAGCCGAAGGTGAGCCGACGGCGGCGGATCTGTGCACTCGCGGCGCAACGGTTGTCTCCTTATGGAGATTGAAAGCCTCGAAGCTTCCAAGTTCAGCGCGAGAGAAACCGGTCTCTCATCGTGGAAGAGGGAGACAGTGGTGCCAGCGAATGGCAAAATAATTTTTTTTTTTTTTTTTATAGGGATTTTACTTGTTTGTGTATAGGG
>UXGD01003917.1:0-18764 GCA_900474315.1 Torymus auratus
ACGAGAAGACGACTCTATATACGGGAAATTCTATAGTAACTCATGGCGCTCCCGTAGTTACTCTAGTAAATTTTTTTAGTGCTACTCGCTCGGTTGAGCGAAAATCCCGTTCTGTTTACACACGGCGAGCAGCGACGTATAGTTAGTTAAGTTGTTTAAGCTCGAGATTTGCCCGGAGGTTTGCTCGAGGATTCGCCGCGCGGCGACTTGCAAATAAGCTCTTTTTCAACCCCCCCGTTAGCGCGCACGCATACACCCTGTCCCTCTCTCTCCTGCTTGTGCGATTTCCATTCCTCGCTCACGAAAGCGATGATAGAAAAGGGACGAAACCGCTGAGAACTTCCACTATGGCTTTTCCAGAATATTCCTTTTCCAGCGCAAGGAGAAAGCATGGTCGTATATGTATAGCCGACGCCTTGAACACACGGATACCTCGAACGAAAATGAAGCTTCGAGAATATGTATAGCTATATATAAGACCGTATATATATCCTCGAAAAAAACCTTGAGGAAAGATTCGACGCCTCGGCAAACATTTTCAAAAGCTTCCCCTCTCTCTCTCTCTCTCTCCCGTTTGGACGATAGTGAGTGGAAAAGGTAAAAGGCCACCGCCACCGTCTCTTTCTCTCCGAAAAAAGCTAAAATCTGGAATACCGGCCTAGCCTATAACACTCGACAGAGTACAACACGCTTTCCGCGTATCTATGAAACGAGAGCTATAGCGTCGTTCCAAAACCCAGTTTTTCAAAGCTACACGCACTTACACAATCCCGCGCGCTCACACATATACACAGTTTTAAGGCCCGCTCGCGTATACACATATATATACTGTCGCGAGTACAGGGCAATGCATTGTGCGGGAGCAGCGCTCGCGCGGCGCTCGCGGCGTCTGTGTGAATAGCGAGCACGTGCATTTCCCACAGAAAAGCAATGAGGGCTTCGATGAGCGCTCGCGCGCTCGCCGCCGCAGCTGCAGTTCGACGGCACACACACACACACACGCTGAGCATACCGACGATGTGTAGAGGTATGCGTTGCGTTGATTCGCGGTCCTCGCGTGTGTGTAGGTATAAGCCTGCTAATATTCCTGGATGGAGTGAGCGAGCGAGCGAAAGAGAGAAGCGAAAAAAATGAGAGTGAAAATCGAGAGAGATCGCGGGCGCCGAGGGAGAGCGAGAGAGGAAGAGAGAGCGAGAAAGTGCGCCTCGCCACTGCTGCCACCGCTGCCGAGCGTTAGGCTATATGGATCTGTGTGTATATATATCTATATATTATATGTATATATGTATATGCAGCAGTGGCAACGGCGCAGTTTGGTTTTGAAAGCGATTTTCTAGCGGCCGTTTTTATGAAACGAGACTTGCAACCGGCGCGCAGACTGATTGTTCGCGGACTCGACGCCGCTGACTATATATATACACACACTCTGCCGCTGCTGGTAATACGCTGTCGTTATATGAGGTCGAAATTATATATACGCGTCGGGATATCGTTAAACTTGCTTTTGCACAATATGTGTGTGTGTGTACGCAGTTACATTGCAGGCGAAACAATTATTTTTCTCTCCTTCAATTGAACGTACATTAGAGGCTCTATAATGCTCAATCGTTAGGGCATGAATATTTTCAAATATTGACTATCCAACACCGTGCGATCATGACAATCATATAGGGAAAGTTACTCCGACATTACAACGGGCCTGGATGAGACTGCGGGAAAGCTCTTCGGGGCGCGCACGCAGGTAGAGAGAAATTATGAGATATGATGGCACAAATAGAAATGTTTGCAAACCCTAAGGATATCTGGGTGTAGGAAAAAGGGGAGAAGGCGGGTAGAACTATGGAGAAGAAAGAGAGAGAGAGAGAGAGAGAGAGAGAGAGAGAGAGAGAGAGAGAGAGAGAGAGAGAGAGAAGCCGACGAGCGAACGAAGAATATAAAGATATGCCACAGAGAGACGGACACACGTGCGAAAGTGACGGTAGAGGGGGAGAAAGGGCTTGAGGAAGGGAGCAGGGCCGAAAGCGCAAGAGGGAGAACGATAGAATGAGAGAGAGAGAGAGAGAGAGAGAGAGAACACGTTTAGTCAAGCGCTACGGGGGTCCTTTCACGCGCTCGCTCGCGCTATATAGGCTTACGCGCTGCTTCACCGTTAATCCTTCGTACCTTTTTCACTACCTCGTCAAGTGAGAGAGAGAGAGAGAGAGAGAAAACGAAAGAGAACGAGAGAAGCCGAAGCTTCGCTACTATGCCTTTATTGAATGTACTATTTTGCCAACGATGCAAGCGCGCGCGCGAGAGCGAGCGAGTGACCCGACGTGCATGGTACCGTTAGTATACGGATGTATATACGTATATACTCGTGTAATTGCGTGTTTAGATACCGATTCGGCGGTTCTGCTATATAGCAGGGATCGAAATAAGCTATCAAACGTAGCGCTCGTTAATCGAGCTAATTTACAACCACCAATGTAGCTTTAGCTTTGTTCGAACAAATATCACCCGAAAAAGCCCCACACAAACAGTGAACGAACTGCTTAGTCCGTCGATAATGATGATATCTCAGAACTAGAGTATAGCCACACACAGCGCTCGCGCATCAATTCTCGAGTTGCTCTCTCCGCAAGAAGAGCGAGAGAAAGAGAAGAGTGAAATTATAATTTTAACGGTGTCCGCTCGCAGCGCATTATATGTAGGTACCTGCCGTGCGGAGGTCGCGCGAACGAGCGAGCGCAGGGGCCGGGAATGCAAGAGCCGTGAAGTCGGCTGGCGCGACGACGGCGGCGGCCTTCCCAGGAAACGCCGCCATGGGTTGATATACCCTATTCACATTCACGCGGGCGCCGCCGCCGTTGCCCGAAAGAGCTGCTACTTACATGTGTGTGTGTGTATATACACATTATAGGCGCGAGCGTACAGTGAAGGGAAAGCGAACGGCTCGCGCGAGAGTCGGGAAAAGAATTGCCGCTGAATTGAGACAAGTTAATAGGGCATTATCATCTCGTTCCTTTCGTCTCTCTCTCTCCCTCTTGCTATAGCTCGCTCCTCCGGCGTCTAAACTCCTTAACTTTCGAATTACGCGCGAGCGCCGACTTTCGATTCTTATCCGCGCCTTTTCCGTACTTTTTAGTCCGTGTAGAGGTGCAGCCAATGGGTTTCGCCATATACCCACCGCGCGAGAGCGCAGCCTATAGCTTCTGTTTGTTTTCGGCGGATCGTCGATGCAACACGCTCCTCGCCGCCTGTCGCAATAACGGGAATAAAGCTGTAAATCATAATCATGTGAGAGCGCGACATGGGAGTGTATATATATGTACGTGCAGCGCGCTTGCAATACGCACGAATCTCAAGAGGATGTTACAATCGATCGGTTGCAATATAGCGCGCGTATATACTTGGTGAAAAATACGCCTCGGTATACGAATTTCTAATTATAACGTGATCGGCCGATCGCAGTCGACGTTGCGAAACGGCTGCAGCGTGGTTATTTGAAGATATTTTTACGGAGTGAAATATTAGCGGGATAAACATATAAGTAGCGAGAAAAGCTACGATAGCGTGTAAGCATTTAAACTACACGATCTATTTAATACACGGAACGTTATAATTGCCCGCAGTTTCACACCGGCACGCGCCGTGTAATTACAACGGAGCGGGCGAGAAAAACTGGCGTATCATCTAAGTACCGTCATAAAATTCAATTTCCAGCCATCGAAAAAAAAGGGAGCGCGCATCAGCACCACATCGACGTCCGCCCGCTCGATAGTCTCATCGCTGAGCTTAACGCGTACGATAAACTCTTGCCGGTCGAAAATAAATAAGGGAAAAAAAAGAGAGCGCTAGACGTCTAGGCGAGACGAGAAAAAGAGAGCGAAAAAATCGTATATATATCGAAGGAAGAAAGAAGCTCGAGACGAGCGAAGCGAGGGGTCAGAGCGCTATATAGTGGTGGTGGCGGCGGCGAGCGCAGTCCGAAAAGTCGCCATCTGTCCCGGGGCGTTGTGTTTCACGTATATAACACACAGACGCTGGTTATACGCGTGTGCCCACAAACACCGATGACGGGAGTATACAGTGGCGGCCCATAACGGAGCGAGAGAAGGAGAGAACTCTCCGAGCCGTGCTGTGTGTGTGCTGCATTATAGTGTGTATAACAACGCCGTTTCGCTGCCACACACACTCGCTCATAAGGGGGCTATATACTATACCGCTTGCTTCTCGTCTGCTGCGCGTGCCACTGCCGCTGCTGCTCGCGTCGTCTGCTAGAAGCTGGAAAAGTCACAGCGTGCCGGAGTATATAGAATATAGAGTAGAGAGGGGGAAAAGGCGACGCGCGACGCGAGAGATTGTGGAGGGGGAACTGGTATTTCCCCGGTCAGTTGGCAGGCAGCGGGGGCGGCCGAGGGCCCAAGGACTGCTCATTGGCGGGCGCGCTACTGCCGAATCGACTCAGGTATATGGAAAAATCCTAGCGGAAGCGCCACCATGCCCTATAGCACAACTAACCCAAGATTTCGAGAGAAGAGAAATTACGGAAAGACTCTGATCAGTTTCCATAAGTATGCGTTGACGGACGCACGCCTTGTCATTTAGCTTCGAACGCTTAGCGCCTCAACAGCTTCTCGTGCGCTGCAAATGTCAAAGTTGATTAAGTTTTTTGCTTGGTGTTTGTGTATGTGTATTCGTGTTGAGGTGTGCCCTTCGTTTATGTAAAGTGCAGTAATAGAATACTGAGTGAACATCAATTGTGTAGCATTTGAATATTGAGCGTGTGTCCGCAGTGCAATACTTCAAGTGCCTTCAACAAATGAGATGTTCAAAACTAAAATATAAGAAGTTTTAAGAGAAATATGTATGACAACCTCTTAAAAGCCTTGAATATGGTACTTAAATAATAAAAGATTACTCAACTTTTGAAAATAAAAATAAAATATATTCTAACATAAGTTGTAATATAAATATTTTTTTAATAAAACAAAATTATAATATTAAGAAATATTGGGAAATATTTTAAAAAATATTAAATCGAGCTATAAATACTTGCTTTGTATGAAATCTCAAGTTCACCCACCCCTATTATCCGCCGTCACTTTGTTATATCAAAGCAACTCAGTTAAGGTTATGCCAATTCCCACCCTTCCGTTAGCTAACCTGTAGCGATCTGTGTAGGTATAATGTTATGGAGCGCGGGAGCGTAACTTTCTAAATGAAACCCCAACCTACACTACTCGACATCGATATAAATAGCTCATTTTCCACTCTGCGCTTCTTGTTACAGATGCAAAGCCAACAAGCTGCTATGGCGCACAACGCGGCATACAACACTATGGGCTACAACCAGCGAGCCCCCATGACTGGCATGACGCCCATGGGAATGAGTAACTACGCCGGTATGGGCTCCGTAAACCCAATGATGCCCGGCATGAATTCCATGAATTCGATGCCGAGCATGAACACCGGCATGAGCCAAATGAATCCCATGATGATGAACGGGGGAGTGAGCATGAACGGCGCCATGGCGGGAATGTCGGCGATGAACCCGATGGCCAGCATGCCCAACAATATGGGCATGATGAGCGGACCGATGGGAGCGTCCGCTGGCCCTCTCACTAACAAAATGATGCCGGTAAGTACTTCATTTCATTTAACCTTACATCATAATCACCATCTAAGCACCCTGTAGCTACTCCGAGAAATTTGCGCAATTTTTTGTTTTTTTGTTTTTTTTCTTTAAATTATATTTTTCTACTCAATTATTAAATAGCACAAAATCTCATAATTTTCAACGTATATTGTATATCCGGAAATACTTTGTCGCCATAAAAGACTCAGGAAAACTTAAAGGAAAAAACTTTCTCAGTTGTAAATCAGTCCGCCGTGGGTGATGAGTCGCCACGGTGCAACATTTCACAGTTCAAGCGCGCCCCAGCAAACATACACAAATATACACACAAACACACACGCGCATATCTATACAAAAGTCTTGACGTAAAACAACACCGTAAATTGCGTTTTCAGCAGACGCAGCAGGCGGCAGCTTACGCGAGGCGAATGGCGCCGTACCCGAACCCCGGGATGCATCTCTCGCAGAAGCGAGGCATGGGCCCGCAGCCGACACCGCAGCAACAGCCGCAAATGGCCTACGGTGGGGGTGCACCCACGGGCATGGGGTATGGTGCGCCGGGTATGCCCGGCGTTGCCAGTTCTCAGCAATACCCAACCACCGCCTACACAAATGCAGCTGCAGCGGCAGCGGCGGCTGCTACTGGGCCTACGGCCGCTCGGTCTAACGCCTATGCACAGGCGCAGGCCCAAGCACAGGCCCAAGCGCAAGCCCAAGCGCAGGCTCAAGCGCAGGCACAGGCGCAGGCCCAGGCACAAGCCCAGGCGCAAGCACAAGCGCAAGCCCAGGCGCAGCAGCACCAACAGCACCAGCAGCAGCAGCAACACATTCAACAACAGCAACAGCACCACCAGCAGCTGCAACAGCAGCGACAATATCAACACCAGCACTCGATGCAACAGCAGCAACAGATGAATCCGGCTGCGATGAATCCTAGTGCGATGAATCCTAATGCCATGAATCCCAGCGCCATGAACCCGGCCGCGATGAACCCGGGTGCGATGAACCCGAGTACGATAGCTGCAGCGGCAGGTTACCCAACGAACACGGCAGCGAGCGCCGCGATGATGGGTGGAACCGCCGCTAACATCAGGCAACAGCAGCACCAGCAGCATCAACAGCATCAGCAGCACCAGCAGCACCAGCAGCAGCATCAGCACCAGCAGCACCAGCAACAACATCAACAGCAGCAACAGGCAATGACGTCGGCCTACAGCACTAGCATGACGAGTACCCAGGCTAGTCAGTATTACGCGAGCCGAGCGGCAGCAGTCAGCGGTGTGGAGGGGGTCGACGCTGTCAACAACAACAAGAGCATGAGCTCCAATCCCATGGCCGGCAGCATGCAGCGCAGTATGCCACCGAGCATGCAGTCGAGTATGCAGTCGAGTATGCAGTCGAGTATGCAGTCGAATATGCAGTCGAGTATGCAGAGCAACCCCAACCCGATTGCGATAGCCACACAGTATCACGCCACTCACCAGCAGTCGCAACAGACGAGTGTCAACGTCAACGTCAACGTCAACGTTAACGTTAACAATCCAGGAGCATACGGCCAGGGTTCCTCGCCCTACAGTGCCAGCAGCAGCGTGCCCCAGTACCAGCAGGACACCTCGCCTATGAGAACAGCACCGACGAGCGGAGGCAACATGAACTACCAGCACAGCCCGATACCGGGCAATCCAACGCCTCCGCTCACCCCGGCCTCCAACATGCCGCCTTACAATGGAGAGATGCCGATGATGTCGAGTAAGTATTTCCTATATTTCAAACTAACTCGCTAGTTCAGTAAGATCTCCGTGGTATTTTCGGGACCGCATTGTAGGTAGGCTTTGTGGTCGTAAATTTGTGGGCTTTGAAGCACAGGTCAAGGCTGCTGTTTTTAGCCGATTCGAAGGAGACACACGGAGTAAGAAACAGAGAGAGGTTAATAGCTCGTTGGTCGCCGTAGAAGCTTTGCTGCGCGACTGTACACATTAGAAGCGGGATAAATAGGGTTGTAAATCATATTTCGGCCAGAAGGTCATCGCGCAGAAGCGAGCTCGTGGCCAATGTCGTTATACCAGTGTCGGAAAGTGACGAAAATTTTTCTCGCACTGGCTACCTGATGTGCACGCGCCCGGAAAGGCGACTGAAGATACATTTTTGAGACAGGGCTACGCGCAAGCGAGAGAAACGAATATGGAAGTGTCTTGACGGCTTTAAACCTTATGGCGTTGCCCCTTGTACGCGCGCGCGCCCCGAATATTTTAAGATTTTTTTCGTTCGGCTATATTTAAGGCCCTCTCCTTGCACGTGGCCGCGGGTTCTATATATAAAGACTTTTACGGAAATTCCAGCCGGAGGGTACTTTCTAAATTTATTGACTTTAAAAATAATTGTATAAATCAGTGCTTTTTTTTCGGTTTCCGCTTTGTGGGTGCGCTCGAAAAGTTTTGAGTCACACCCTATTTACGATATGAGCATGCGGTTAAAGAACACAGAATAATTTACAACCGAGTATATTGCTATATCGGACTCGCAAATTTTTTACTACGTGCTCGCAATTACGCTTACAGCTCCTATTATTAAACGATCGTTTCCTTTGTTTTAGAATTAGAAGATTTGCGATTGACCTTCCCCGTGAGAGACGGCATCCTCCTACCGCCATTCCGGTTGGAGCACAACCTGGCCGTGAGCAATCACGTATTCCTACTGAAGCCCACTGTGCATCAGACGCTCATGTGGCGACCTGATCTCGAGCTCCAGTTGAAATGCTTCCACCACGAGGATCGTCAGATGAACACGAACTGGCCGCAGAGTGTGCAGATTTCTGTGAACGCGACGCCGCTCGTGATAGACCGAGGCGAGAACAAGTCATCGCACAAACCCTTGCACCTCAAGGACATTTGCCAGGCAGGACGCAACACCATCCAGATTACGGTTGCTGCATGCTGCTGTGTAAGTATATCTATATCTTGTTTTTATTATTCTTGCAGCGTGTTATTAAAATTGTTTAATGGGTGCTATATTTTAATTTATAACACAATATACCAGCGGTGGTCTTATAGCGCGACTATTTACGCGGCTCTGTGTTTCCCCTCTCTGTAACGACGACAATCGAGCATTTCGTCGTCGTCGTCGTCGTCGTCATCGATTTATACTACCGCCGAAGGAGAGACGTAATTGCGCGTCGACGTGGGCATGTGGAGCACACGCGAACAATCGAGTAAATTCTCAACCGCCTACGATTACGGGCATCGTCTTATAAACATCGTAAAAAATAATTTAAAAATTTTTTTATATTTATAATTTTAACATATGTAAATTTGTTACATATGAATATTACAAAATGAATATTTAATTATTATAAATCTTATTAGAAAAAAAGAACGGTCATTCAAGTTGATTTTAGAAACAGAAATAAAATGTTTAAATATGCAAGAGCAAAATATCGGTCGAGGAATGATTTCAGTATTTCTTAATGCTTCGCAAAAGCTACTTCTCCCCCGATCATAAAAGCGCGATAAATATAGGCCGCCGCTTTACGATACATCGGCAGCTGCCGTATTAATAGAGGATTAACCTCGGTACTAATTTCACGTATTTGCTTTTGCGCAGTCGCACCTATTTGTTCTCCAACTGGTCCACCGACCGACCGTACAAAGTGTTCTGCAAGGCTTGTTGCGAAAGAGGCTGCTCACCGCGGAACACGGCGTTGCAAAGATAAAGAGGAACTTCAGCGGGACAATGGCGAATAACGGTATGCCTGGCGAGAAGGATGTGGTGGAGCAGACATCGATAAAGGTAATGGTTTGTTTCTTATTAATTATTTTCTATTAAAAAAAAAGAAATTCAATCGTTTAGATTAAAATTAATACTGTATTTATTCTTTAGGTGCCGCTCAAATGTCCAATAACATCCAAGCGAATTACGTTGCCAGCAAGAGGACAAGAGTGCAAGCACATCCAATGCTTCGATCTTGAATCTTATTTAGAAATGAATTGCGACCGAGGCAACTGGAGGTGTCCAGTGTGCATGTAAGTTAATTTGACTAATTCCATCTCTCGAACAAAGTAATGCCAAATATTAAATATAAATGCTAACTTTGAAACTTCATTTTTCGCTCACCAGGAAAGCAGCACAACTCGAAGGCCTTGAAGTTGACCAGTACATGTGGGGAATTTTGAATAATACGAATTCGCCGGACGTGGACGAGGTTACGATAGACTCTTCGGCCAACTGGAAACCGAAGAAGTCCGAAGAGGACGAGTCCAAGAAAATGACGAAAGCTATGTCGCCCGGCAGCACGAACATGCCAACGATGAATAGCTGGATGGATGCGACCAACCATCAGGCGATGAGTCCGTACATGCCTCCGGACATGAACAGCATAGCCAGCGGTTCTATGATGAACAGCACCTCACAGCAGCAACAACTGCAGTCCCAGCAGCAACAGCAGCAGCAGCAGCAGCAAGGCTATGGACAAGGACAGGCGGGAAGCCATCGAAACCCGGGTACACCCTCCTCGACGCCAATGTCTCAGGGTAACTCCAACTCGAATCAGATGGGCAATCCCGGCGATATGAGCGGCATGGGCCCAAGTGGCACGCCAGGCCCCAATGACTACCCTGGTGCAGGCGGACTGGGACATCTTAACGATCATACGAGTTCGCTCGATCATCTCAATGCCATGGATAAGCTAGCTGAGGTGAGTTGAATTATTATTCAAGCATATATAAAATAGCTCTTTGATAACAACTTTAATCTTTCTCAAAATTAAAGTTTTTAACATAATCGCGGTTGAATAAATTCACTGGGATGAGGCTGAAGAGCGAGTGCCAGGCCGCTTTGTTCGAGTATACTAAATTCATCACTTTCGTTACAGATGCCCCACACGCCGCACACACCCCACACGCCGGGCAACGGCGGAGGCGGAAATAGCGGCCCCCCGAGCGTCGCGGCCTCCGTAGGGGCGCACGACACCAGCGGCAATAATCTCAACTCGTCGACGGGCAGCGGCGTCCCGGGTGTCACGGACACCTCGGACATCATCGACTCGGACCTCAACTTTGACCCGACCTCGGTCATCGATGCCAACACCACTGAGGATACGCTAAACGTGTGTCTCGATTATTTACTGATATATTTTCAATGATAAGAGATTTTTATATACATTTGAATGTCGGGTCTGCGTGAATCGTTGAATAAAAAACTGCAGTTTTAAAATAAATGCGCAGCATTTATTTGCATTCAAATGAGCTTTGTGACGTCAGATGTTTATTCTTCGATCATTATAAATTCTGCATTAGCTATTAAAGAAAAACACAATTTGCAATTACGATGCGCGATGGTAATTCAGTTTAAAGTCAAAGTAATTCCTTTAAAATTTCGAACGGCCGCGCGAGCAGATCCGCTTGCAGGATAACGTCGAGGCTAACAAAAAACAATTTATTTTGGCACAGCTCTTACCGGACAACGGAGTCGACCCCATGGAGCTGCTCTCCTACTTGGATCCACCGGACCTAAACACGCCGCCGAGCAGCGGCGCGAGCAGCGGAAATCCGCCATCGAACGACGACATTCTCGCCTTGTTCGAATAAATTAGCCGAGGCCACGGCGCGGATCCGAAAGTCAGAGAAGAATGAGGAGAACGGCGTTCACACTCACACATATATACATACACACATGCGTTCGTGCAACGAACGCTGTGGTAGAAGAAAAATGCGAGGTGGAGAGAGAGAGAGAGAGAGGTGGAGGAGGAGAGAATGAGGCACAACGACGAAGCGAATAATCTCCCCTCTCAGCACTCGCTCGTTCACTCGCAAGCTGTACATACGTACCGAACGTACACGTCGAAGGTCGGTCGCGAGAGAAATTGAGCGCGACGGCTAAAATCGAATCTTGAAGTTATTCAAAATGTTCCTAATCATAAACGCGATATAATGAAAGTGGCCGGTACGTGTGAATTGATCAACGTGGCTGCGCAACTTCAACGAAGAAAGTAGCGAGAAGCTCGATCGCACGCCCGAAGAGCGGAGCTATATAAGGAGTAGCAAAGTTTAAAGAAGACGAAGCTGAGCGCTATGAAAGATATTGATAAAAATGGGAAAAATTGTCGGACGTGGAAGCGCGAGCAATAAACGAATAGATAAACGTGACGACGAAGAAATTCCTCGGTGCACGAGTTGACGAAGAAATCGAGAGAATGCGTGTTACCGTCTCAACTATTTAAAGCCCCGCGTGTCGTGTGTTTATATATAATACAATATATATACATATATATACGGTACTTCCGACAATTTTATTCCGCGTGCAACGCATAAGGGACGGACATTCCCACCCCCGCACGCTCTCACCCACACGCATATAATATACACACACACATTGTCTCAACTCCCCCACATCAATGGTACAAACGACATTAGCTCTAATTGCATAAGATAATAAGATTCCTATTGCGACGAAAAAGAAAAAAAAATAGTACGAGGCGAATTAAGATATATAGAGGTTGAAACGAGAGCGCGTCATGCACGTACATATATACACATAGGCGTGCGAGCAACAATGACACTCTCCCTCCTCCCTCGTTTTTTCCGATGGCGTGTAGAGAGAAAGAGAGAGAGAGAGTTGGCGCTTATAGATGCTAACTCCGCACGCTATATCGGAAAAGAAGGAGGAGGAGGCAGAGGGAGAGAGAGAGAGAGAGACGAGGCGAAGGAAACTAGGGTATGCGGTTCATGTGCCGTATTTATAGTCGAAGTACGGCATTGGTGGGAGCTTTCAGGGATCCTCGAAAGTCGCGAGTCTCTTCTCGCGAGTGAGATTTAGAAGCTTTTGGATATACGTGTACACACGCACGCACGAGGGGCGGGGGGAGGGGGGAGTACGCATTTATAAATATATTGAGAAAAATTGGCAAAAGAGTGTAGTGAATCGCCAACAGGCGGATTCGTTAGACACTTTTGCCAATTATACTCTTTTAAGGGGCTGAAATACGCACGCGACTTGGCGTCATTTGTATGATTCTTTCCCTTTTTAATCGTATATTTTTCGATTTTCGAGTACATGGTATTGTATAATGTTTGATATACTTTTTATTCGTCGTTAAAAGTTTTATAAATTATAAGAATTATGTTTTACAAGTAAACATGATAAGCGAAAGACGCTTTTTACTTGAAACGTCGACTCGCTGATTCTCAAAGAAAGTCGGCGACTTGAGCCAAAAAAAAAGAAAATAAAGACAAAGACTAAATGTATAACGTTGTCCCGATATGAAAAAAAAAGAAACGCTGGGCGTTTTATGTAAGTAATTCTCGTGTGTGAGTTTTTCGAAATTTTCGTGAGTGTTTTAAAGCAGATTATATATACATATATAATATATATATATGACGTGTTGATAAAGTTTTCAAATTGCATTCCTTAGCCAATGTGCAAGCTCTTCTCTCTTCTCTCGCGAAGGGAGAATAGCTCGAGCGCGAGATTTCAAAAGTTTCTTCTCTCACCGTTTTCGCGCACACTCACTCGTATTATAGAAACGAACAAACGCACCAAGTCAGAAGTGACGATGTCGGGGAAAACGAAAGATCCTTGAAAGCTCGACGACCGCGACGATTACGGCGCTCGGCGCTCGCCGTGTGGTTTACGTAAAGTAAGTCTATTAGCGATAAAAACAGAAGAGTTGGAGTTATACAAAAAAAAAAGAAAAAAAAAGAACGGCAAAGGCAGGTGAACGACGAGGAAGAAGATACGTGCGATGCGACTATATAAGCGGCACTTCTCGTGCGATGCAATTACGTAAGCCAAATATTTCGCGCGCGTATATGCGCGACGCACTTATATGCGCGACGCGTGCATGCGCACACTCGATTCGAAGAGACGGAGAAATAGAGAGCGAGAGAGAGAGAGGGAAAAAACTTGCGTATGAATTGCATTATATATCCGCGGAACATATGAATATCCGCGGGAGCGCGAGTAAAACACTGCCACTGTGTCGTCGTGTGAAATTTGACTTACGGTGTTATATCTCTAATGAAAATAAAAGTATAAATCTTGTATAGACGTATACACATACACACAGGGAATCCATCGCGAACAAACATTATTACACTCGCATAATTGAAAACATATACACGAAAAACACACGTAAAAAAGCCTGCGTAGCCTAGTTAGATGTGCAGGCCTCATTGATGAAGGAAACAGAAGTAAATAAGCTCTAATTTATAAATAAACGATTTGAACGGAGGTAAAGTATGACGGGGAGGAGAGCACGTTTTCTCTCGGCGATCGCACGACAGATTGAGAGCAAGCGTCTTCGAATTAGCTATCTTTCATTTCAACTCTCTCCAGTTGTAAAGAGTCAAAGAAACGCGTAACGATGAGTAAAAGCGCTTCGAAAGTCAGAGCTGCAAAAAGAAAAAAAAATAAGAATAGAAAAAAAAAGATAAAAGAAAGAAAACTCGAGGGCCTTTTCAATCAAAAACCTAGATGTTTCCACAATGGCACTTCAGCTTTTTTTTTTAATCGCGACCAAGATGTAACGAATTCACACGGGTAACTAACTACTCGTCCTGGCGCGTTTCTCTCGGGCTCTAGTCGGAGACTCTTAGACGTAACGTATATGAAAGAATTTTATAAAAGATTGTGTGTAAATAAGAAAATAAATAATGTCATATACAATGAGAGAACCTCTGCGAGCGAGAAAGGAAAGTGATAATGTACGTGTTGATGTGTTGTTATAACGATGAGGATAACAGAATTTCAAGCAAAAAAAAACCCTATTATAGCAAGAGACATGCCTCCGATCGAGTTTCTATTGACGCAAATAGGAAAGGATATCGTAAACGATGTTACTTTAGTAACGTGTATCTAGTTTAAGCAAAAGTATTGTAAATATTAATTATTTGTACATATGGAGAATTACATAAATAATATTAAAAAAGTGTCAACTATAAGTTTATCGATCAGAAAAATTTAGTGTTACTGTCCTTACAAATTTTATTTCCGTTTTTTTATCTTATTGAATGACGTATATATGCATATTACATACATGTATATATGGCTGTGACAGGCAGAAAAATTTTCCACATATACTTTTTTTTTAAGTCGACTGTCTTCAAATACATTTTAAAACTATCTATTTATTTCAGTCTGTACAGTCACATTTATTTACAGCATTAAAGCATATATTTATTAAGTAATAAATTCAGGGACGTTTACAAACAACCAAATCCTAAATAAATTACATTAGTAAATTATCCCTCACTCATAGTACATTATAGAAGTAAACTTAATCTATAAATAAATCCTTAAAATATATTTATAATACGTAGTTCTTTACATGAATTCATAAATATGAACCGCCACATATATCCTTTTACTATTTTTTGTAAATCTTTTTAAAATTTCTTTTATTTTGTGTTTTATGTAAAATAACTCTTATTTAAGTCATCTTTTTAATCGAATTGTATAATAATAGTTATAGGTACATTTAATTTCAATAAGTTTAAATTTTTCTACCTTCTTTATTTTATTTTATTGTACACTATAAATAAAACGAAAATGTTTAGTTTATTTTTATAAGGTAAAATTACCTTAGGACTTCAGGAAGTATAACTATTATTGTTCCTTTAGTTAGAAATAGGAAAGAATAATTATGTATATACTTTTCTTATCCTAATTGACTGTAAATGTACTTATCTATCCTATTGTTATTAAATTATTTAAATATAACACATAAAACATTGTTTTTTTTTACCCTAAACAAATATTATCCCTAATGTAATGCATCTCATAATTTCTTATCTGCATGTTAAGTGTTTTATAATGTTTGAGTATTATACAGAATATATTGTATAGAAATTTATAGAGCAACATTTTTACCTCAATTCAACATTTTTTCTAAAGAAATTTTTCATTTTTTAATTTGCTATTTCGTAACTATTATCATCTTTATGTTAAAAATATATATTAAAGTTACTTTGAATTTCTATCTTGTCTTTTTAAAAATATCGTTGCATTTTACAATAAGAATATAAGTATTCTTCGTTTCCATAAAAATATGAACGTATTGTTTGTATGGATAAAAATATATTTATCAAAGCGAATTCTTAAACGCTTCTTATTTTCTTAAATAAAAAAGTAAATTTTCACCGTACCTTGACCGAAAGTACCACTTGCGCTCCCGTTTCAAAAACGCGAGTGTGGTATTTTCGGCCTGCGAATGGTGAAAAATAGTATACGCATCACGGGAGTTAAATTCGCCAGCACAAATCTCGTGTTTGTCACCCTTGCCTTCGGCTTGGGTGGCAATTTACGCGAGATATGGACTGTCCAAGTTTTTTCCTTTCTAGATGCGTAATATACTATTTATTCAAATAAGCGCTATAAAACTATTACGTGTGTTTACATTTGCGTATTTCTGTCGTAATCGTTCAAATATATTTATATTGAAATATAAATTATCTTTATGATTGATTATATTCATGCTTATAAGGTTTTTATTTTCAAATCTTTGAAAGTACTATTTAGAAATATATGGTTATTCATTTTATTCTAAATCTTATTTACGTAAATTTTCATACATCAGTTTCAGTTCTTACTTAAGTTAATATATTGTAAACTTATAAAAACATGTTTACTACGTATGATATTACTCTTGACGTAATAACTGTAATTATTTAAATTAAAAGAACGCAAATAAGTTTTTGATGAAAAAGTTATTGCGTACGTTTAGGCAGCTATATACCGAAGTAATGTAATACGCAGAATAATACTCTTACTAAAAATATTTTAATCTAAATTCGTGTTATACTCACCTACTACCGAATATTATCATGCGATGGTAGGTATTACAGAAACAAATTATGGTCCTCAAGACGACACCGAAGCTAGCGTATGTATTATAAAGGAAGGGTGGCGCTGTAGCCATTACATCGAGTTTTCATTAGATAAGTGAAAACATTCTTGGAGTTATAGAGTTTTGAGAGCTAATCGCATTTCATATATAAATGTCAAGCTGTCTTAAAATTTTCAGCAACTATGAATTACCATAATCCTAAAGAAAATCTTAAAAAAAACTCGTATTGGTAAACGTAGCCTATAAATTACAACAGTGAAAAATTAATTATTTTGTAAAATTTGAAGATTTGTCTACGCTTCATACAGTTTTAATTTTCTCCAAAAATTTCATTCAAATCAGTTTATTTGCTAAAAAACTTTGGAAAACAAACTGAGTAAATTATTGGCATCCCATTATCCCGTTAAAAAAGTTAATTGTAAATTAATAAATATTCCAAATGTTATTAAAAGTTAATATATTTAAGTTAGTTAACAATAACCATTTAAATCAATTGTATATAATATGTGATATAATGTTTTTATTTTTAAATATTCTAAATACAAACTTGAACGTCTTTATATTAATTTTTTCTAATTTTTCTTTTTTATGTACTCTTTTTTGACATGCAAGATAAATCACAATTCATAATCCAATAAAATATAATGAGATAAATTAGATAAAATATTAAGAATTTAGATACATATGGTAATTTGAAATATTATCTTAACATGCCTTGATAAATGCGATAACTATCTATTATATGATATTGGTGATCGATAAAGTAGAAACATATATTTCCTATATGACGTATCATTTCATGATACATATATGTGGAATATATTTCCTATATGACGTATCATTTCATGATACATATATGTGGAATATATTTCGTATACGACGTATCATTTCATGATACATATGTCATATGTCGATAAGGTAGATTTTGCTATGCTTGTGGTCCTTAACCTAAAAACTCATTATGCTGGTGTTATTGTTAGCAGTAAGATTGTAAACACATTCATTATCAATGTTCATTTTTTCGTAAGTAATTAATGCTATTAAACTTAAAATTATTATATTTAATATAAATAATAGAAGACAAAAACGTAGAAAGTAGTAAGAAATAAAAATGTTTGGAAAAGATGCCATAAAATTAATTAATGAACTCGATCAATCTGAAGAAATCAAGCCATTCAATGTAAGTTGTTTTTAATAAATTATATTTCTAAGCATTAAAAATGAATATCGATAATATGTTTAATATACAATACTATTTAGGAAGCAATATTTCATCAAGTTTTGGAAGAAATCCAATCGCTGTATGAAGAAAATTCAAAAGATGTGTAAGTATTTAAATAATTTTAGTCAAAGTCATTATTTAATTTTTAATGTATTAATTAAATTATGTATTTAATTTTAAAATCTTAAGGAATACAATCACAGAAGCTAATACAACACCAAAAAATTCAGTAATTGTTCGCCATTTTGCTATGAAAAGAAATAAACGTTGTCTATTAGCATATCTTTACCACAGAATGAGACGATTAAGGCAGGCCAGATGGGAATTAGGTAGCATTTTGCCTCCTGAAATAAGTGGTAATTTAATAAATCCAGAACTTCAATGGTTCCAAGTATACAACAAAGCTTTGGCTACATACATGAAATCTATTGGAGATGATGGTTTGAATATTCTAAACGATGTTCAGCCACCTAAGTCATTATATGTAGAGGTCAGTTTAAAATTAAAAACATTTACCAAATAATATAAATAATTTATACATAATATTCATAACTATAAAATGGTTTTACAGGTGCGGTGCCTACAAGATTATGGAAAGTTTGAATTTGATGATGGACAAGTTGTTAATCTGAAGGAAAATACATATCATCTGTTACCTAGAACACAATGTGAAGCATTGATTCGCCAAGGAATTCTCGAACATGTCTCATCATAAAAGAGATTAAGTTATTCTCAATGTACAAATTTGTAAAAATTTTTATATTTATAATTATATTTTAAGTAATTTTTCATAATAATGTCTTTATATTTGTATAACCCATATGCACTTATTTCTTAAACAAAAAAATTTATTCACTTTTGATAATAATTACCAAAGACACCCGGTCAAAGATATCCAGCTAGGAAACCCAGTTGGATCCATGTGACATGGGAAATCCAGCTGGATCAGGGTCGATTCATATGGATTTCAGTAGATTTTTTAGCTAGATTCCTACTTCAATCCATGTTACATGGATTTCCCAGCTGGATTTCCCATGTGACATGGATTGAAGTAGGAATCTAGCTAAAAAATCTACTGAAATCCA
>UXGD01003918.1:0-18763 GCA_900474315.1 Torymus auratus
TGACGTCAATCTAAGAAATGGGCAAATAATGGTGGCAAAATCGTTTCATCATAGCCATTAATTAGCCAGTTTTACTATAGCAATTTTCTAGCTTCTTGGCCATTTCGCATAGACGAATTTCCACCAGGAAAGTAAAAAATCGTATCTACTTGAAAGCCGAGTCGTTGAAAATCTAACATCAAGTTTATCTTTACGTGTAACCTACCAATTCGAGATCTTACAACGTCCGCGTACAAAGACTATTCCAAAACGACTCTAATCTAAGAGACAATTCAGCCAGCCAGCCTCTTCCCTCACCTCGCCAATCAACCATTCCAGCTACACGGCATAAAACGTCGAAAGGAAGAATCCCTCTCTTCCTCGTTCCCCCTTAAGTAATTGAAACAGCCTCTGCTATACTACCCTCTCTGCCTCCATAAACCCGCTTGGCCATAACGCGCGCGCCCATACACGCGCTCTTGCGCAACGCGTGTCGCGACCTTAAACTCTCTCCCTTCTGCGCACTCGCAGGGCAATTCCAGCATAAGAATACACCCTCTGCCTTGGCGCCTATATTCGACAGGACGCGCGTGTAGTAATCCCCTTCGGCCGTAAATGGATTTACGCCGGGGCGAGTTATTTCGCGCAGAGGCGGTGCGGCGACTGGCGTGAATCATAAGCTCTCCGCGACTACGACGGCGACGCCTTTAGAGCCGAATGGAATCCGGCCAAGAGTGTGCGCGAGCGCGAAAGAGTTATGGGGCGGAGAAGGGGTGGATCACTGGATCACTTACGGGATGCAAGCGATTTTCCGGGAGGGTGAGGCAGTCGTCTGGTTGTGAGTAGACGGGGAATGGGAAGAGGGTCGCTTGTGTTTATAGGAATACAGAGTATATAGGGAGGGTCTCGCGTTTGAGGTGGAAGGAGAAGGGTATGCTGGTTGTGATGATTGATTAGGTGTTGCGGTGAGAGCAGAGGAGAGGTTGGCGGCTACGGGTGCTGCTGTACGGCTCTTGTGTTTTGATGCTCCGAAGGTTCGGCAAATTAACGATAATTGGTACATCGGACAAATGGGCATCTGTTATTACTGCTTGTGGTTCAAAGCTGAAACTATATAGCGGAAAGAGGAAAGGGGTAGAAAATAGTTGTTCGAAAATGTTTTCCATTCGTTTATTTATTCATTGGAATGGAAGCTCTTTTACAAAAAGAACAACTGACAACGTCAAAATATTTTTTTAGTAACGCGAATATGCATAAAATGAAGGGAAAAAGAACAATTAATCAATATATAAATAGTCTTTAATAAAAGTACAGCAAATAAAGGTTTTATTCTGCTCTTAAAGTATCATTTCTGACGTCTGTGTTGATTTTTTAAAATAAATTTAAAGAAATTTCAGTTGCATACACATACAATATTTATTTCATATCTATACCAACACCATAATTTGCATGTCTCAATAATTCATCAAATAAATTTCTAACCAGCAAAGTTCCTATAACCTCATGAAAATCTTGGTTCATTATTCCTATAGCCGCATTATAATAATAGATGGAATATAATAATAATGATATTATGGCCGTAACCTGTCTAGAATAATAGTCTGACTAAAGCCATGCTATTATCACTCACTTATCGAAAGTTTTACCGCACATTATGAATTTAAATATAATGAACAACTTTCTTAGAACAATAGAACTGCTTTCGATCTAAGTTACTTTATTAAATAACAATTTGTATTTATTTATTTTTATTGTAAAATATCAACAAAAGATAAATGCATTTCCCAACTTCTTAGATATGCAACTACCACGCATCAAACCCTACACCACAACCGTCATAATTTCATCACACACACACACACATACTCAATCCTTCGAATTGTTTTCAACAATACTTGGTCACACAGCCGAACCAACCATCGCCCACTATTTACCCCTTTCCATCAGTAACGTTCACCACACGCGGAACCATCCCTGTCCTGCACCGGCATCCGCGCGCGAATCGATCCCCTTCCCCTCTCTCTCTCTCTCTCTCTATCTCTCCTTCGCAGTCTAAACTTCTTGCCGGCGGAAGGCACCTGCGGGTATATAGCGCCGCGGCGCATACGTGGCGTCGTAAAACAGTCGACGCGCGCGAGTGAGAGATACTACTTTACGGACGTGCCTCTAAATGGCTTTCCCGTATTTCAATGGCAAGACGAGGTGGGGTGTGTGTGTATATATATATATTTTGATGCCGGCTCCGTGAGCTGGTTTATGGAAAAAAATTTCGGGGGTTTATGGAATTCCATTTAGTTGCTTATTTTGGGGGAAGGGTGATGTCGTGGCGGTGACGCGGGCGAACGGTAAATGTGGAGGGAGAGATATCGTGGAGGATCTTGTGGTTATGGTGGGAAAAGGTAAATAATTTTAGAAAAAGTTCTTGAAATTTGTATGTTTTTGAAAAATGAAGGAAATAGGTTAGTGGTACTTTACTGCGTTTATTTATAGGTCGAGTAAAGTATGTCGAAGAAATATATTTTTCTCTTTTATAAGAAAAAATAGCGACACCGAAAAAGTAAAAAAAGGAAACATGGAAAAGTAATAAAATGTTTACGACTGCGGCTACAACTAAATGAACGAAACATTTTTATATTTCGTCGTGTATTTATCCATCAAATTATCCGCAGTGAATAATTTTGTATGCATAATCTAAAAGACTGGCTTACTTACACCGCAATTAATAAGAACAAATATGTACACGAAACATACTCCAAATATTTGCCCGAAAAAATCAGCAGAAAGCTTTCAATGTTTAATATCAGAGCGACCACAAAGGCAAAGAGATCTGAAAAATCTCTTCATCAAGGGACTCATTTCATCCAACCTTTCGACCAAACGTCACCGAGACTTGCAAAATACTCGCCTTTACTTCCATTCCCTCCGCCTCCTTTTATTTTTCCACCATCACACACGAATCGGCCCTTTGAACGACGCGCGAAACTGCAGAAAAAGGGAAACACACATACAATATGCGACTCCGCATCTCTATATATACATGCACTACCGACGCGCGAACAAAAAAAAAGTTTCGCGCGCGCGCGCGTATTCTGGTCACACACGCTGAAAGTTTAACGGATATCAGGGAACAGCGATATCTTCTCTTTTGCTCGTCGCGCGACCGGCGACTCTGTGGCAGTATACAGAGCGGCCTTTGAAACGCGCGCGAGAATAAATTTAATACCCCGTGAATTCCGACGTATATAGTCGCCGCGCCCTCGCGTTCTTTTGTATATTATTCGGCGCGGGCGTTTTTGTGTGTATAAAAGAGGAGGACGCAGAGCCGTCGCCCGGAATGGACATGTCGCACTGCGCGCGGAACAGAAATAATTTCGCCGATTTTTCGAACGGTAGGCACGTTGCGTTTGACGTGGTGTTCGGTTATATTGCGATGCTACTGTCAGAAAGAATGGCTTTTTTATTTTTTATATATATAAGGGTATAATGCGAAATTGCGTTTTATTACCCGCTTAGAGTATAGTTTGTTTTATTCAATTATAACGTAAATATTTATACAAACGATTGGATTGACAACGGATGGCCGGATAAACTTTCAGGTTTTCATTTCGTAGAAAGCTCGTAACTCGCTGAAGACCCGCGGTAGAATTTTACGATACCGCGTGCAACGCGCGCTTTTACAGTCTCTCCTCCAGCTGTTTCGCTATATATATTTTTGCAACGAAATTGCGGAATTCCGTGCCACACATACATGTGCGTTCGGTAACCGCATCTAGAGCGACGAGGGCGCGCAGTGATTTCGTGCTCTTTCGATAAATTTGCTTTGGCGTACGTGCAAATTCGGGTCATTAATGTAGTCGATCAATGTGTGGATTTTGTATATAATCGTGCGTTCTATGCATATACGATCGAGCGCGAGCCGAATAGTTTACTGTATTTATATAGAAATGTGCAAATGGTTACGGAGAGATTCGGCTGATTAACGATCAAAGCAATGTCTATTAGCTCGCGGTTACGTATATTCATAGTTATAATACAGTGAATGATCGCAACACGTCAAATTTTAGCTGCGCGCATATAGTGTTCGCTTTTTTCTCTAGAGAAAAGCCTATGTTGATCAAAATTTCATTTCAATATTCCAGCGAAAAAGAATAAACAAAATTTCATCGGCAAACCATTATAGCGCGAATCCCCCTATAACACCTGATTTAAATTTTTCAAATTCCCTTCCATCCTCACACCAACGCGCAGATCCAACCCAATTTATCTCCGCAAACAAACCCACCACGAGCATCAGCTATATACCCCCTGAAAAAAAAATCCCACCCACGCACCAGCGAACATCCCAGCGACAGAGATGGCAAAAAAAATGTGTGCCCACCGCACCGAAAACATCTGTATTTCGGCAGATACATACACACGGCCGCAAAAGCCGCGCGCGGCCGCTCGCGCGACATATAATATGCGCAGAGAACGGCCGTCGCCGGCAGCTTTTACGACTGCGTCGCGATCCGTTTTTCCTGCCTCTCGTCGCCGTTCCACGACAAAAAAAAAAAAAAAAAAACAACATTCGACGCGCGGTTGTTATGCATTTTTTATGGCTTTTGTGGGACGGCTCTCCCCGATGCCGAATTCGGCAGTTTTGAGGGACAGTATGGCCGGGGTTATTTTCAAGGACGCGAGAGTGCGTATGTCGAATTCGTTATTCATTAGAGCCGTTCGGATGGGTTAAATTTTTCGCGCCGTAAATAAGCTACGAGGTAAATGGGAAGGGGGGATGTGTGATTGGTATATATACGCGTGTTCCCCATTTGAACCGGGATGAATTCTTAAAAACGGGGTGTAAAGGTGAACCGTGGATATAGGTTATTTTTGGGCTGCGAAGTGTAAATAAGGATAAAATAAATGTGGGTACAAAATCGGTCTATCATCGTGTTGATGTATGTGTATCATGTTTTAATTATACTAATGCATGATTGAGAATAGAAAATTTGATTTGGAAGCGTATTAAATTTTCATTAAATTTTCAATAAAAATATTATAGTTTTTAATAAAGCCATATGAATATGCATTCAAAAATCACTTTTAAACGATAAAAAACTCCACTTCCCAACCATTAGATACAGCCTCGCACGTACATACACTGCACGCAGCCGCATCGCACCGTATAACTCCATCCCCTAATTCGCTAATCCTTTAAAGAGGCCTCGACACGCCATAACGAACCGTTCGAAGCTTGCGCTCACGGCGAAACATTACTTTCGCGCTTGCGCGCCGCAATCCTAAATTTCCTGCACCGGTGAATCCACAGCTACCGCTGTTCCCCTAAAGCGGCGAAATTGAAATTTGAATCACTAAAGTTTCATGCGATTAATAAAACGCTCCATCCATACATACATGTGCGCTCGTAATACGCGTCTCGCATTAGCAACGAGACGCAGGGCAGCTTATGTATATTAATAGTGGATATAAAGCGAAGCGCGCGCAGATAAACAGGCGCGACTGTTTTAGACCGGCGGTGCTTGCACGCGTGCTGCTCGCGTACTTCGAGAGGATGGCTATACTCGCGTCTAACTAGTCCTCTTTATTGCGAGCCGAGCGCCTCCGCGCAGCTGCTACGCGCGCGCGTCAGAGCGACCGCTTGGGTATCGTATATAGGATTCCGCGAGTATTGACCTCCCGGTTTTGGGTTGGATTTCGAATTTACGTAAAGTGGTTTCTTTTGGGATTAAAGTTAAAGGAATGTGTTTAAAGGAAAATGTATAAGTAGTCCAGAATTATCAGGATTGTTTTAAATTATCTATATTACAGTCAAAGTGGACTTTGATTTTACGTATCACGCAGAAAACTATCACTGACTGCAGGATAAAAAATAATATTTCCTGAAAATCGCTAGCGTTTCACAGTTACAGAGTAAATTAAAGTAAAAAAGAATAAATGGAAAAAATTCGAAATTTAATAACAAAAGAAAAGTTTCATTTCATAGAATATATCTTTTCCATATGTTCATTATCCTCTAAAATTAGATATTGTATTACAGCGTAGACTTAAAAAAAATTCAAATTTTCCGTTTTAAAGGTAACCGGAATATTCATAGGTATTCGTAACAGCAATCGTTTTAATCAAACTCCATTCAAATTCTAATTCAACACCCGCACTTCCCCGAAATCTACCCAATAAAACAACTCGGCGCGCTCTTTCCGAAAAATCAATCCACAAAGAGAACCTCCTCGCCTCGCACACCGAAAGCCCCACATACATACACATACTCTTCTTCTCTTCTCCCTGGCAACGATGCCAAAACCGAGAGAGAGAGAGAAGCCTCTGACCGCGGAACCGCATCTGGCCGCGAGAGGCTAGAGGCGCAACGAGTCAATGGCTGACGATTTGCATCCGTTATACACACCTGCACCTGCGCGCGCGCTGCGTATACGCCTTCGCTAAATGCCTTCGCGCGGCCGCTATCGATATTCCTCCGCGTATAACACTTACAAAAGGCCCTTTCGGGAGTTGCGCCGTTTTTATGTGCTCCGCGATGCCCGCTTTTGTGGGAGATGCTGCGCGCGTGGATGGAGGGATGATAAATAAAGCGCGAGGAAGCGACAGGAGATGGAGATGAAAGGAGCCAATGGGGATTTTTTCGGGGGAGTGAGTGAAAGAGGCAAAGGGTGGTGAAATTGTTGTTTTGAATGGGAGAAAGGTTTGAATTTTTGTAATGTTTTATAGGATACCTTTGAATTGCTATAATAATAATAAATTCATTTACTTGAGTAAAGCAGAAGAATAGTTTGGATTTTCAAAAATTTTTTGCTCGTGTAGAAATGCTTGATTAAAGAAATTCCTTTTGTTGTAATGGAACCGATGTCCTTCAACTGAATGTAATGGTCATTTTGTAAAATCAATAGGAGTTCTTCCAATTTAAATAGAATTTGCGAATTAGAGAGAGAGAGAGAGAGAGAGTAAAGTAAAGTGAAAAGCTCAAACTCGAAAGTATGTGTACTCAACCTTTTAAGCTGTAACTTTCGAAACAATGTTTTCCAAAAGTTTTTCGCATTCCTGAAAAATATATAGCCCAAAAAGTTTTTTACACGGAACTTCATTTTACAGGTTATATAAAGTTGTAACTTTATTTGAAATGATCCGATTAAGGTATTAAAAAGAAAGTTAAATTTAAGTGAACGCAGAAAAAGAAACCTTTTTTGAATAAATATTTTTTTATTTAAAATTATAATATTGAATTCAACTTATGCTATTCCGATGAATCGTAAAAGAAAAAAAAACGCTTTAATTTCACATTTTCTTTTCCACATTTGCCATTTTAAACAGATAAACATTTACAAGAAAAGATTATTTCTCAAATCAACAATCACCATCCTACCTCTTGCAACATTAACGACCATCGGGCATTCATCACGCTTTTTCTGAGAACCTCTTTTCGCATCGCGAAATAATCCCATAATTTTTCCCGTGTCTCTCTATTAATACTTCGAGGAATCGCGCAATAAGCATCGTCCACTCATACCTATTTCAATTTTTAATAACATCAGATCCGCGCGCCATTCGTTAAATAGATAAAACACGAACGTCCACACCCGCTCGCGCACACGCGAAATTGATGACGCCGCTCAAATATCGCGTGTATCGCGAAAATGAGGGACGTTAATAAACGAAATTTAACGGGCGCTTTTTGTCCGGAATTCGAGCTCGCGCATATATGCAGATGCGAAGCGCCCTGTCGGCGAGTTTATTACCGGAATCCCATAATTTAGAATCGAGTTATATACACTCGATGCTGCTATCGAAAACGGGGCTGATGGGTTTGCGAAAAGCGTACGACCGGGCCAAAAAGCAATGGAAATTGAAAAAATGTTAATTCGAAACTTTGTATGGCCGGTTATACTGGGATCCAGCTTTTAAATCGGCCGCGTTGGGGGAAAAGCTTGTCGGAGCGATGAATACTAATTACGGCGATTTTTTTTATTTTTTTTTTGTCGAGGTGTGCTATATTTGGTTTACTTTGATGCTGTTATAATACGTAGTGGGGTGATTTAGATTTTTATCAGCTTTTTTATTAGTTTTAAAATCTTGTTATATGATATTGCGAATTACTATTAAAAGATTTTCCAACAAAACTCATCCAATACTTTCTTCCGACCCATCCATCATCGCTATCGTTTCAAATAAATAAAATCTTTTGTAGATTTCAAATAAAAAAAACCACCGAATCCCAATTTTTCCAAACACCATCAGCTCCGAGACGCACACATCAGCGCATCCACGATCGCATCACGCCACGGTGCGCATCGTTGAAACACGGAGGCGTGCGCGTGGCACACTGCTACTCTGTCGTTGAGTCGTCCTTGCTCGTTATACACGCGGCGTGCACAATAAGGGAGCAGCAGTTGCTAGCGAAAATCCTTGCGCGAAATTCGCGCGCGCGCGCACCCCTAACGAAGAGGGAGAGGTTTATGGTGGCGCGGTAGAGAGTTTTCAGGAGCGAGGGTGAGTTTCTACGTTCTGCGAGGGGACAGAGGAGAGAGATGAGTGGGTGTGATTAGGGCGGCTGTAGTGGGCTTGTAAGTGCGTGGTAATCGTGGTGGTGACGACTAGTGTAGATTTTTTTTGATAATAATGCGGGAGGATCATAAAAGAAACGTGTAAGAGGATTTTTATGGGGTTGGTCGGGTTTACGATGGCATTTTGATGGTTCAGCGAAATAATAAAAATATGTCATTAGCGATAAAGTGAGTACCTGGCCATCGTTTTCATCGGTTAGTCTAGGAGTATACTTTTACAGCGTGCACATAGTGTATACTTTTACAAGATCAAAAGTGACTACTAAGGGCAACATGTATGACAACATGATGAACGGATTTGAAGAAGCTTTAACTTTATGCAAAACTGGTGACATTGGACATGGTCTAGAAAAATTAAATACACTTAAAGAAAGTATTGAAAAAATCTCAACAAGTGCAAGTCGTTGATAACTGACATAGAAACTAACGTCCAACAATTCCATAGATTATTAATGAAAATTGCCGCGATTGCTCGTAAATCTTGTGGTTGTAACTCAAAAAATCTCTTATTTCAAGGTTTCCATTGTGGTTAGTTCCTTTTTGAAGAAACATTTTTCTAACTCAAGTAATTGGAAACATTCATATTTCTATAATACATGTACTTTTTATTTACTCTCTGTTTGTAAAGATACTTTGAAATTATTTAAAACCAAAAAATTTATTAAACTACCATCTGTGAAATTATCTTCATTGAAAACTATCGACCGAGGGTCCAAATAATAGTATAATTATAGTCTCTTTTTCATTTCAATGACCCGCCCGCAATACACCCACCCTCCAACCTTTTATTTCCATCGAGCTCGAATTTTCCAGCCTTTACCGGCCGACAATACGCCGAAATCACGCGGCTCGCTATCCACATTCGAACCCTCTAACAACGCGCGCAATCGCTCGTAAAACTGCGCCACGTGAGGCCCTGCGATTTTTCCTCACGCGTGTGATGATACGCGAGCGCGAACGGAGACTAATCAGCGAAGCGCGCGGCTCGCGCGTCATATACAAAATTGATTACGGTTTGGAAGTTCGCCAGGGCCGGCCGGGAAGTTGGTCTTTGATTACCAAACGGAGTTCGAGGGCGGGCGAACGAGAGAGTGAGAGAGAGGGGACAAAGTACGCTAAACCAATAACAACTCTTCTTTGCTGCCGAACTGCGCTAGCTCGCGAGAGAGAGAGAGTCGAAAACTTTGAAATTACCCGAGAGAAAATCCAAGGTTCCGCGCGTGCGCGCGACGACGACAGGAGGCTTTGAGATCCTTCCTCGTCCTCTACTTATTTCTCTGGGCTTTTTCCATGCACTCGGAGGAGAAGGAGGAGATTTCTGTCTCCGTCTTGGTCTCTCCCTTTCTTGTTTATAATAACGAGGTATTAATGCCGGAGTAAGCGGGCGGAAGGGACGACAGAGGGGGAGAGTAAGAAACTCGATTCTGTCTCTCTCTCTCTCTAGAGGTGGGAGATATGGAGTTCCGCGATTCTTGAGGAGGGTGAGGCGGAGTCTGGTGGAGCTGGCGGACATTGAAATACGATTCACACACGGAAGTCGCAGGAATGTAATGTCGACGCTGCGGGCGCGTCTCTCTCTCTCTTCTCGCCCTCTCACACGAACGGTTTTCGATAAATAATACTTATACTTCGGGCTTTTAGTTGTTAATATTCGCAGTGAATTGCTTTCGATAATTATTCTTTGTCGAAATGTACAATTAATAATCGCAGTAGTTACAATAATTTATCGGAAAAACAGTAGTAAAGTATGAACTTTGATTTTAAGGGAGTTACTCACTTCAAATTCATATTGTCCAGGACAATCATATCATAGGATCTACTCGAAAAAACTGGAGTTATAGTGGTTTTCCTTCTGTTTATTTAAGACAGCGAATGCACTTTAGCAATTTCGGTGTCTGATTACGTAATAGAGGACTGTTCGACTTCGAAGATAAGAAATAAGGCATGAAACCTATTTTGAAAAACATGTCACTAATTATGAGGTTTTTCCGGGATAAATGCAAATATTGTAATCAATTATTTGATTTATTTTTTATACATAAAAATTAAACCTTCCTGTTATTTTTACCATATTTCATACATAATCTAAAAATTTATACTTTTAAATCTTCATATATGAATAAAATTAAAATTATGTCATAAATTGGTGTAATAATTTTCAATTGGCAGCGGTTTTTTTTTGTTTTAATTTTTTTTTTATGCTACCCCGCGAATGAGCAACATTGCCGAAAGTCATTAAAGTTAAACTTTCATCTCGTATAACGTCATCATAGCGCAATTTTCCCTTTGTGACATCATCATGACCGGGCGCGCGTCTTTAAAACTCCACGCTATTTCCGAGATAATTAAAAACTTCACGAGGATTACAATGAAGACTTTGCTCTACTTAAATGTGGGAATAGCTAGAGATTACTTTATCGCCAAATTCAACTGCGCGCGCACTGTCCTTTGCGGAAAAAGAGGAACGCTCGCGGCGTTTACCCTTTTCTTAGAAAAAAAGAAGAAGAACAACGATGGAACTTGGCCCCCATGCGGTGTTTAGAGTGCAAAGTTATCTTTAATTTTGCAGCGAAATTGTATTCATGGGCTTTGAAGTGTCTCGTAAAAGTCGTTATCCAAGTTAGGCTAAAATAAATTTAAATTAAAGAAAATCCTTGCGGACGATCTTTGAGCTTATAAAGGTTAAGTGCTGTAATTTGAAATCGCTGACTAAATTCGTTAACTAAGCTTTATTAGATCCAACTAGAAAGATATATATGCACACGCAGCAGGAAATCCTTCGTTTCGCAACTAAAAAAGGTCCTTTTAATGAATCTAAATAAAATCGAATGAATTATCCACCATTACTCAGTCATCTCACTCTCTCCCATCGCAACAATTCGATATTCCACTCGCAAAATTTTCCAAACCTCTCGCACTCGCCTACCGAAACCACAGAACGCGCGGGCCATCGAAAATCGCGGAATTCCTAAACAACCTTCGGCAATCAGCACATATGCATCCATACAAAATCTATGACAGCATTAGCGCACCGGGACACATTATACGTATGTGTGTATCGGCAGTAATTGATTGTAGGGCCGTGACCGCAGTAGTCGCCAGCAATTATATACGACAATGGGACGCCCACAGCCGCGCTCCTACAAAGTTAATGGCAAAATATTCGTACCTCCCCCTGTCTCTCTCGCGAGAGAATCCATCTCACGTCCGACTGTGCACGCGCATTGTGCGACGCGGAAATCCGGCATTGTGTGCACCGTTCGGTCAATCTCTCTCTCGCTCCGCGCTTAGCGTAGAGCGAACGCAAGCGTTACTTACACATGACTGGCCGTCATTCAGCGCGGGCGTTCGTCAAGTTTACACCTCGTCGACGCGACAATCCGAGTAGCAGCAGCAGCAGCAGCAGCGAGGGTTCTATTCAAGAGACAGCGCAGATGCGCAGTAGTCTTGAGCAGTCGAGCGAAGTGAGAGGGAGCAGATGGTTTTTTGGGAGGAGGTGGAGGAGGACGACGGAGTTTTACAGTCCGTGGGGTTGGGAGAGCGGAATTTTGGTCTTTTCGGAGTAAAGCCGCATGAGTACTTAGATTTTATTTTCGTGGTGGATGTCGTGTTTTTTTGGGAAAGTAGGTCGCTGTATATATATGATAGATTTGTTTTTGAAATAAAATGAAATTATCATCTGTCACGTTTATTATTAAAATTAATAAATATATTCCAATATTTAAGCGGCACCTGTTACATATATAACACAATTTAAAATACAATCCTATCCACATTAATAAACACCGACTTCCTGCACAGCAATATCTAATTCACCAAAATTTCATTTATTATTTTAAGCTCCAATATCCTACCCACCCCGGCGACCATTACGACGGCAATGAAATCTTAAAGGCCAGCATCGAGCACCACCCATAGAACGTGGAAAGCACTGTGGAACATCTGTGCCGAAAATTACAGCCGCGCTTATACGTTATTATACGACACGGCTGCAGAGAAAAAATAAAGTAGCTCGCGAGCAACACGTTGCCGGCTCTTTCTTTCTCTCTGTCTCTCTCTCGCGAGCCACCGCCTTGATAAACGACCGGACAGTGACAAATGAAAATCATTTTCTTAATGGTATGATGCAAAAAATCGGCCATTTTCGAAGGGAATCGTCCTCTTCCCCTACTTCTACGGTCGTTTCGTATATAATGGTCTAGTAGTAATAAAGCGCATGATGTCAGCCAGCGGTGTTTTAATTTAAAATTCTCAGAATCATTCTTATGATCGTATAGCTTGGTGTCGAAACTACTCGCTTGTAACAATAAACATTTATTTCGAAAAGCCAAACCAAGATTATCTTTCACGAGACTTCGGGACACGTCGTATACGCTCACCTCATCGCCGAACCACACGCCATTACAATATGACCCCACCGTATCATTCATAATTCACTAAAATCACTCTTCTCCTCCTTCCCTCCAAAAAAAAACCTCAACTCGGCGATTCCCGGCTCCCTACAGCCCCGAAAAACAGAACCCAAGACTTCTCTCTCTATCTCTCTCGCATTCCACGGAATTTCGAATCGCCTTTCTCTCTCCGTCTCTCGTCGACTCCGTTTTCCCTCTGATTTGGCGCGGGTGCTGAATATCGAGCGGAATATTTCTAATCCCGCGGTCGCTCGGGGTGGCGAGCGAGCGAACGGCGACCCTCGGCACGAAATGAATTATGCAAAGAAGCACGGTAACTATTTCTGCTCGCGCTCTCTTTCCGTTTTTACCGATTTCTCTCTCTCTCTCTATGTGGGTGTAGTTATGGGTATGAGGGACCGCTATACCGGCCTTTTTGTGGGAATTTCCGGGAGATTTTTGCGACGGCACACATGTGTGTAGGCTAGGATTATATTGCCGCGGCGGTGAGTCAGCACACACCGCTCGATATACTGAGTTATTGCGTGCGTGTGACGAGATTAAATTTTTCGACTTTCGATAATACAACTCTTGCACTTTATACACGGTTGAAATTCAATGCACATCGTCGCGGTAAATTAAGCATTTTATTTATCTAATCGACGAGTAATACGCGTCGTGGGTAATATATATATACCACGAATCTGAAGGCACCTCGTGGCCGCTGTATATATCCTTATCAGCGCTACTCCGAAGTAGTTAGCGTGCATTCTTGTGTCGCGCCCGAGCTGCGGCGCTCAGGCTATACACCGCCGCAAACTTATATCAGAAATGCACGCAATTCCCCCCGCAGCAATACAAGTGTAGGTACACTCGCGACTCGAGTTGAATGTAATTTCTAACTACTTTCTAAACACTTCTGGAATCGTAATAGTACTTTACGGTATTGTTTAAACATCTGCTTTTTTATCTCCTATTGTAATTTTATTAAATTTATACACATGTTTCTATAATCATCTTTTACGTTTTTTCTATTAATTATCGTAAATAACGTAGCACCTTTGTGAAAATAAAGCGTTAAAATATATACTAATATTGCGATTAAATTCGACTTCAAACATTCAAAATTACAGCTCGAAATCGGCCAATTCACACAAAGACCGATTTCACTCCTACCTACAAATAGCGATATATCCCTTGTCTTTGAAATCCAAGCGCAAAGGCCTCTCTCTATCGCCTCTAAAAATCATTCAGCTCTCCTCCTAAACAGCAGGCGCGCAATCCCTCTCCAAAACACATAGAGACGCACTCTACACACACATCGAGACCGACCCGACAGACCGCGAAACGCGCACGCGTCTGGCATTCGAACGGCGTCGGCATCCTTTGTGTGCGCCCTTCGAGCCCTCGAAATTTCACTTTCAAGAAATTCACAGAGAGACTCTCTCTCGCTCTCTGCGTTCGGCAAGCTTCCCTTCCACTCTCTACATACACACACACAGACACATAGAGCCGTGCAGCGCGAAGTCGTCTGCCCAGCCAACAGCAGCAGCGGCAACTGCTCGCTTCTTGTGCATAAATCACGCAAGTTTACCTCGGTGCGTCGTTACTCCATTGTGCGAGCGCGAGCAGACTGTCCACGTCGCTTCAGCGCTGTTAAATCTTCAAATAAATCTTTGTGCCGGGCAGCGTCGGTGTGGTATATACAGCTAGTAGTAGTAGTATAGTAGATTCTCTCGTTTGCTCGCTCTCTCGCACTCGAATTAGCTTGCGCGAGCGGCGTGCGCTGCCGTAGACTGAATAAGGGATGAGGAGACAAATCTCATTTCGACGTCGTTATTGTTTCATGGAGCGCCGCTGAAGCTGTTTCGCTTTAGTGGAGAGGAAGTAGAGGCTACCACCGCCTGGCCACTGCTCGTATGTGTGTGTGTGCGTGTGAAGAGGGAGAGAAAGGGAATTCTTTTGAGGATATGCGTGCGCGGGAAAAGGTGGGCTTTTCGAGAGGAAAAGTGTGCTCGCTGGGTTAGCTGAATGGTAATGGGGGCGGGTAGCGGTTTTAAGAATAACGGCGGCTCGAGTCAAGTGTGAAATTATATTTGTGCAACTTTTTATTTAACCGGTTTCAAGTGTATGTATATACTGTGCTACTCACTTTGGTATTTGGGATGAAGATTTTTCATATTTCAATAACTTGAAAATGTTTTTTTCATTCTATACGATAGCCTTTACACACTCGTAATTAGAAAATATTCATTACAAAAGTTATTTCCCTAAGTTATAAAAATATTTTACACAGAGCTACACGGAACATTCGATATACTCCCCGGAAACGGTGAAAAAAAAGTACGCAACGCTATATATATGCGCGGGTGATAAAAAATTAAATTTTCCTACGCAGTCCGTTCGAAAAAGCGGCGAAATGCACTTTTAGCTTTTACGCGACGGCACTGCGTGTCCTATAAGCGCGTATCGCCGAATCAATTTCCACCTAACGGCACTGAACATCCAATTTTATAAACTAATACGTTCTACACGCGTTTTTACATTTTTTCGTATGCGCTGAACAAACGTACAGAGGGAAACTGTTCCCGATGAATAAGAAATTTAATGCACCAGCCAATAAACAAGCTCTCGCTCATTCTCGTATGCGCGCGCGCAAAAACTACGCATTTTTTTGCCTAGCATATTGAAACTCACTTCAATATAACCCATACCAACATTGTAACGCGAATTTTACAGTTCTAGCGAACGAAAATCCCCACGGCTCTTCATATTTCACCTTTTTTCCCCTATATACTGCGCGCGGTCCGTACGTACACGACGACGACGAAAAAAAAAATTACCAAACTGTCAATACTCGATGGATTTTCTAAACAGCGTACGTGTACCCGCGTTCCTTCCGCTCCCTCTATACGTACAAAGTGCCGTACTGCGCGCCTGCTAAATAAAAAAAATCTCCTCGGATATTGCGCAGCGCGTCAAAGTCGGCCGGTGTCGGTCGGTGCCGATAAATTCGTAACGTTAAATTTAATGTCATTCATTTTGCACGCGCGGCTCGTAACTCGTGTGTTACAAAAGCGGCAGCGGCTGCGTTCGGGAAAAAAGGCAAAATTTTTCCTTTTTTTTGCGCTCACGGGAGAGTGAAATATTGGAGTTTAATTTTTCGGCGGGAAGAGGCGTGGAATTTGAATCGAGAGCTGCAGCAACGATTAGAATAATAATGATTGACGTTGGAATCGTAATAAATATTTTAATAAAAGAATACCGTAGTTGCAGGTCTGACCAAACATTGTTTTATCCACTGAAGCTGAAAAAACATCAATCAACGTACACTTTTCAAACAAAAATCCAGTTAATTTCCTCGAACAACAGAGCAGCTCGAAATTCATACTTCCCTGAGACGCTCTCCTCTCGGCCAACAAAATTAAAACCAAGCGCCAGCCAACACCGCGCCGGCGATAAATTCTGCACTAGCAAAACACCTCGAACCGCCTCGCAAGACACCGACGGCCATCGCTTTAATCAAGGATTCCTCTGTGTTTCCTCCTACTTCTCCTCTCCACGACTTGTTTTGCCAGCCTCGCAACTTTGAAGAACTGCGCGCATCCCCTCCGCCGGTCAGGGTTATGATTTTCCGCCAGGTCGACCGGAAAAATGAAAATTCACGTAGGTATATGTATACAGGCGCTGTGCGTCTATTATATGTTATATAGCGCGGAAGCGCGCAAGAGCGAGCTTTACGGCGCCCCGTTTTACGGGGTCATTTGTAGTTACCACCGAGCGAGCGAGCGGAGTTGCATTTCTCTATCGCCGAGGTACCGCGCAGCCTTGTGTGGGGGGACAAAGCGAGGGTGAGAGACGCGACAGAAGGCTTTGCAAGGTGGTTTAAAGGGTGCGGTATAGGGAGCAAGAGAGGGAGAGAGAGCTTATCTTTGTTGTTTTGAAATTAAAGTGTAAAAAGAGGATAAGTGTGTAAAGTCATTTGCTGTTTTAATTAGTTCCCCTTATAGAAAGCAAACCTTCGTATAACGAGTGAACGTAATGAATGATAAGAAATTTTAAAAACCGATGCCAGTGATACGATACTTAAGCTGCTAATGTTGTTATTCGAAAATTTATTTACGAAGCCGAAAATTACTTTTATTTATTGTTACGAAAACAATAATAATTACGTGCTTTTTCGGACAATTAAAACTTTTGAGCTCATTATTAGGCTGCATCGGCTCTAAAATTATCGAAAAGCTGATTAAGTGAATCGACTAATGGCTAATAAACTCAACGTTAAGCCGATATCGGCAAATTTACGAAATACTGTTTCAATATTAAATACCTTATATTTGAGCCAATAATATCGTTACAGGCGTAATGCGTCGCTTAAACTTTTATTCCCGATTATTTTTGACGAATTGAAATGTCAGAGAAACTCCAACGAACTGTTACATTAAACATGATTTATTTCTGAACAAGAAAAGATAATATAATGAATTTTAATAGAAAACAAACTATGAAAAAAAAATACAAATACAGTTTATGGTAATTTAATAATTACTTTCTTTTTCCCAATTTCTATTGACATTAGATAAAATATTATTTTAGATTCACTTTAATTAGTATACTCAGAATTAATACAAGCGTAATTTGATTACAGACCCGCTATGATAAATTACACACGACCCTTTAATTAACTGTGTGTCGTAAGCTTAATTTTTGAATAATTTAACGTGTTGCTCAAGAATTTATAAACTAATTTATTAGTCTGGCCTGAAATACCACACCCATATTTATTTCACGCGGCTACACGTGCGCGCGAACGTTACAAACAATCCCGAATAGGTCGTTTAATACGCGCGTCCCATACATATACACCTCTTTCCGAAAAACGGCACGAAATTATGAAATCCAAACGCGTCTCGACGACGCTATTTCCTCTGTATACGAGCACGCGCGCAGTTTTGTCGCGTTGCGAGAGAGCAACAAAAAAGCGATGGGTTATATGCGAATGTGTATCACACGCGTGCGAGCGAGAATTCGGGCGAATACAAACAAGGAGGCAGTGTAGCAAAGAGAGAGAGAGAGAAAGAGAGAGAGAGAGAGAGAGAGAGAGAGAGAGAGAAAATTTGGAGCACGCAGGATGAAGCGGCGCAATGATTAAAATATTAGATCACGGTGATGAGGGTAAATGTGTACGAATGGCCGGGATCCCCGGACGACGCGAGTTTGCCAGGTAAATTCCGGGCAGATAATTAATGCAGCGGGATTAACCGGACTTTTTAAACGATTTCGGGAAAAATCGAGTGCGCGCGCGTGGTGGCTTCTCGCCTCTGCTTTTAACAAATAATTAGGTTCGCCGATCGGAGTGAATTATTACGCCGCGGCGGGAGGAAATCGATTTGTTAATTATTCGCGAGCGCGTTAATATATTCGTAAGAGGGAATCAAATCGTACAGTGTTATGGAGTTTCGCGCGACTCTTCAGGTACAACAAGCGTTTGAAAACAACTGTTTCTGTTATTACAGTATCGCGTGAGGCGTTATTTCAAAATAATATTTGATTTCGATTTATAGCGACGTTTATTGCTGTTTGAATTTGGGATTATTTCATGAAGAAAGAAATATATGTATATCGGAGGCGCGGGTAATACTTATATTTGCGCCGCGCGTGAAATATTGCCTGGAGCGGCACGTATACGTTGCAAACAATGGGAGGGACACGCGTATCCCGGAATCGTACCCGATTCCCTCATATATACTCAAAAATGCGATATCGTCCAAAATGCTTAAAACTATGGCTATAGGGGTTTTTTAACGTGCTGAATTCGAA
>UXGD01003919.1:0-18763 GCA_900474315.1 Torymus auratus
AATCAATACATGAGTTACAAAAAATATGGTCTCCACCTAAGGCTTAGTGGGCTATTTGACTTCGTGTGTTTGCAATGCTCCACACTCGGTCTAAAATGGCCCGCTTTACGCCCTAGGTACACAATATACTATTTAAGGCTACATATTATTATCTTGTTTTATTTTGACATTTATTATTTATTTTATCATGAAAGTTTTGGAAAAATTTTGTAGCTTTGAATTTTCATCAGTCAATATCTTTGTATGTATACAATAACTGACAGCTTATCACGCGCCTGTGCTCCAAAAATTCATTAAAAATATTTACATCAGATACGCTTAAAAAATTACAATATCGGATCACTTTACGAAATCCTTTTTTTTACCGCGGAACTCTTTACTAATTACTCAAAAAAACTCAAAGATAACATTTTTTTCGCGTCTGAATGGACTCAAGTCCAAGGGTAACATCACACTCGAACAATCGTCGCTATAAAGTATAAAAAAGTCAGTGACTACAAAAAACGATGACCTTTGTAGATTAGACAATGTGTATAACGCATACACGTGTTTATATTCGCACAAAAAAGGACCCACAAGAAAGCGGATACGCGCAGATAAATATGCGAAAGTGGATAGCGCGAAAATTTAATTTGCCATGACGCGGATGATATTGTGTTTTTTTTTTTGCTATGAGTTGAAAAAAGTGAATTGAATATTGTGACACACGTTGACACGTATAAAGTGATATTCATGAAGTCGGATTTCTTAAGCAAATAATTGGATGTTCGGGTTCTATAAGGAAGATTTGCGGGATGGATTTGTAATAAACCGGATTTAATGAAGTCGATAGTAACGTTATGCGGCGGGGATTAAGTATTTAGACGGTGGATCGTAAACTTTAGAACCTACATTCATTACGTAAATTATTCCAGTATGAAGTTCAAGGGTGAAAGAAAGATGTTTCGTTATTTAAATTTCTTATTTATAAACTACAATAGATCTAATTTTTTTTTTTTGCGCTTCAATAAACTGATATAATCAATTCGACATTTGTTTATATGGTCAAAACAAGTGGTATTCTACTGTATTTCAGCTGGATATTTTTTGCAGTGAATATATTATTTAACAAACTAAATATAAATATAAACATAAAAGTATCATTTAATGGGGTGAAGCGTTATTTGTGAATTTATTTTATATATTTACCGTAATAACATTTTGCTTTAAAATTTCTCCAATGCAAATTTTTGTACATCGATTGCGAACCGGTTCTCGCCAGCTCAACTTCACCATCGTCGCGATTTCTTTTTTTTTAAGCATTGGCGCGGTCTTACTACTTCTTTTTTTTTTATAAAGTTTAGTGTTGAAGGTTCCCGTAAATATTTTGCAAATTATAGGTTGTATTAATTGACAGATCGTAAAAGTCTTGCCTCTTTCATATTTTGTGCGTGACCTATAATCAATGTTTAGCTTGTGTGATAGTGAAGGAATAAAGTCAAATTTTGACAAAATCGTTGACATTTTGGGGCTTCGTAAATGTCTAATCATCATTTTTTTAATGTATTGAATGCTTGTAATTGTTTTATGCAATTGAAAGTATTCTATAGTATATATTTTATACATTTTTTATTTGATAAAACTATGTAACGATTCTAACCGATTTTTTTATATTTTATAAAATAATACTTTGATGCTGATTTAAAAAGCTGCTTCAGATTGGCAACAATAAAAAGAAAAATTTCTACGAAATTAAATTTTTTATAAGATATAACTTGATCAAGAACGTAAATTTTTCTCTGAAAACTGCCTTTTCATAAATTTATTGCAACATTTCCTACGCTCGAACAATGTTATTTAGTCTTTAGTTTTACGCCAAGACAATTTTAATCTTTTGAAACGTCAAAAAATGACGAAGCTTGGATTTTGTTCAGTTCAGTCAAACGAAAGTTTGTTTACTCAAGTGTACAAATAAGTACAAAGATTTAGAAGAATTTCTAAAACCATTGAAAAGAAAATTTGAAAACCTACAAAACCAACAAACTCTGTACCCAAGGGCAACCCCACTTTACACTCCCACCATCTTTAATACTAACCCACCTTCTCTCTACCCCTACAGAATCCTAGGCCTAGAATCTCTCCTAGTCCCATCGAAATCGGTAGCCCTCCCGGCGGTCAAACCCACAGACATCGCAGTGCTGCCGTACAGCTCAGGTACGACCGGTATCCCCAAAGGCGTGATGCTGACGCACCGTAACCTGGTAACGAACATCGAGCAGCTGGTACACCCATCCCTCGTCGACTTAAAGGACCCTAGCGACGAGTTCCAAGAGACTGTCCTTACCGTTCTACCCTTCTTCCACATCTACGGCTTCAACACGATCCTGAACTACCTGATGTACGTAGGCGCGCACCTGGTGACGATGCCCAAGTTCACGCCTCAGGATTACGTCGCCTGCCTTCAGCAGTACAAGCCCACGGTGCTCTTCGTCGTTCCCTCGCTGCTGCTTTTCCTGATCACACATCCGGAGATCACCGCCGAACATCTGAAGAGCGTCACGAGGGTGTTCTGCGGCGCCGCGCCGATGAAGAAGGGATTGATGGATCACTTCTTGCAGAAGATCGGTAGGAAGGATTGCACTATTGCACAAGGTGAGAGGATTGACGGATCTGTTTTTTTTTATTATATGTGACTATTTGTATCGCAATGAGTGGTCTTGCAAATCGCACTTTTTTTTCTATTGTTTGAAAAAGATAGCGTATGTAATTTACGTTTATCGTAATGGCGAATGGTATCTGTAGGATAACGTATTTTTTACACTTTAACAAGTAAATCGTGGAGAAAAATAATATTTAATAAGTTAGAAAAATTAAATCGAATAAAGAGATTATGTAAATGAATGATATCAAAATGCTATGACTCGACAATCTCAGAATTTATTAGTTTTTTAGAATTATAAAAAATAAAAAAATACATATTTCAAATAAGGTGAACGTAATTTTGAAAAACTTTAATCTCAATTTAAATGTACAATATTAAATAAAAAATGAAAATTTAATTTATTTTTATCCAACTTGTCGTGGAGTAATGAGTACTAAATAAAGCATTATATTTTTCATTAAAAAATATATATTTTATTAATCTACTTGATAAATGCAAATTCGATTAATATCATCAATGGTACATTCAGAAATACTTCGTAATATCGATAAATACATTATTGAATGAAACATAAAATTACTCAAATTCTTATTGTATGTATATATTCAATTACACAACTTCGTGAAAGAAATATCTCGGAATTCCGATATAGATCGAATCGCAATGTAAATGATCAACAGATAAAATTCCAATTAATCTACATCGCTTTATTATGACGTGAAGATGCAATACATCTCCAATCAAATCGCACCAAACTCATTTATATACCTTCGAAGCTTCAATTAACAGAAAAAGCATACAACTTATATAGGCACTTAAAAGATTATAATATATAACTAATCCTACAAATCATTAGAAAACAGAATGCGTTGTTCTTTCGTCAAACTTCGTTTATTGAAAAATATTCATTTAAACACAGAGCAATTGATAATTCTTCCAACTGATATAAATAACCCATATACTCAAACTAAAAAGAAAAAAGATTCATCACCGCGCACGTTTCTTTCTATCTCCCTCACAGGCTACGGCATGACAGAGACGAGTCCAGGCATCACCATCACCCCGTACACGATGCCGTACTCGAAGAGCGGCAGCTGCGGTCATCTCCTGCCATCCACCCTGGCGCGCGTTATCGACCTTAGTGACGGTAAAGACGTTGGCGTGCCGAATAAACCTGGCGAGCTGCTGGTAAAGGGGCCGCAAATGATGAAGGGATACCTCGACAATCCGCAAGCGACGAGTGAGGTCATCGATACGGAGGGTTGGCTGCATACCGGTGACGTTGTGTATTACGACGAGGACGAGTACTTCTACGTGGTTGATCGCACAAAGGAGCTCATCAAGGTCAAGGGTAACCAGGTGAGTACGCGCGCAGCGGCGGATAATTTTTCCCCCCTTTTTTTCTTTATAATATGTTGTTAATTATAGACACGTGGTGTGGAGGTATGTTATGTAAAAAAATAGAGCGGTGTCTTGAAGAGGACGCGTGGCGTGCACAGACGGAAGTAATTAACGATTGTTGTATTGAATGGTATAAGAAATGACCGTTAATTAAATCCGTTACTTGCGGTTATAAACAAAGTTATAAGTTGTTAGGTAAGTAATAAATGTTTTATCGACGCGTACTTTCTCTTCATTTAAAAGGGCAATGAATATGACTGAAACAAAATTGAAGTACACGTGTGCATTTCCTCTCTCTCTCTCTCTCCCTCTTCAAAGAGCTTATCAATAAAAAAAGAGACAATTGTTTATGTTATATTTCTTGTCGAGGTTTTTTCGGGTTTTCAGTATGGCTCTATAAAATTATCTAAAACAGTTTTCGCTCTTCATGTTTGTATTCATATGTTTGTTTGTTAGTAATCTCCGTGTATTTTTGCTATAAAATAATTATACACAGCTATCTTAAACTATATATTCATAGAACTTTTGTTTGTTTTGTTTTTTCTCATTTTATAATTACTGGTTTACAATCCTTAATTAAATTATTACGTTATCACTATCCACTTCTTTTATTTTTTTTTTTACGAAAAATGTGTCGCTGTCAAATCGTTCCGGATGTCCCTCGTTAAACCGTCGTTCCACTTTCTCCTCCCGATTTATAAAAAAAAAAAAAAAAAATAAAAAAAATAAAAAATAAAAAACAACACGTGTGTACTCGTATTACATTGTCATTCTCACCGAAACAATTCTTTCTTCCTCTCAACGATCCATAATTTTATATGTATATATAATATATATCACTGAATCACGCAGCATCAGGCACGCGCGCTTTCAAACGATATATAGAAAAGAAAAAATAATATTATAATATAAGAGTCGAAAGCGCCGCGCCGCGGAGTCACGAAATAATTTTAAACGCGCATCACACATACGCGCGCGCACAGAGAGTTGCCGATTGGTACAACATTATACTCGTCTTATTATTGTTATTAAAATATTTTGCCATTATCGCGCGCTACCGAAAAATATCACGGTCCCCTGACGATACAGTGATTCTGACAATATATTTACGTATTCGAGTAAGAAACGCAAAGGTAACGCGGAAATTCTTCGTCCTCGTGTAAGTGGTATATAATATGCAGTCGTCGTCAAAAGGAAAAACCACCTCGCGTCATATACGCCCACGAAAACACACAATGTTACAGTAACTTCAGCCACGCGAACAACAAAACCAGTGCGTACAAGAGGATATTCGTTGACAATTACGCGAGAAAATCTTGTTATCGTTATACACGCTCACGAAATACATTTTCGTTCATGTTTCTTTTCTTTGTTCTTTATTTTTCGTTTTGTAATGTATTATTTTATATATATATGTATATCGAAACGGGCAGTGGTTGACTTTTTTCTCAAACCGGCTTTTCTCTGCGCTTTACATACATATATAGCTGCTGCTGACCGCGTTCTTACTTTCTCTCATTTATATAGGAAGATAAATATAGTTAACTTGAAAAAGTTGATCCCTGCGGCACGCGCGCGCGCATCTGTCGTCATCATAATCATCAATATCATCATTATCAAGGCATCCCTCTCTCACTCTCTCTGTACTCTTTCTCGCGGGAAACATGCTGCGCGCCTCGTCGGCTGTACAAGGGTATAGTGAAGAATCAACGCGTCATCGCGATGCGCGCGCAAAGAACAGTGTCGCTGTCTACAACCCTCGCACGGCTTTTAGCGATCGAACATCGAGTACCTACAGTGGATTGTATATATATATAATATATCGTTATAATCGGCAATTAAGGAGGAGACAGTCGCTCGCGCGAGGCTGGAGGAGCGACACGCTTTGCGCACGCGGACAGAAAACACACTCTCTACATACACGCACGCACACATATATCATACGCATAATACATACACACTTATGCTCTCTGTCTCCGCTGCGTAACGGAAATCAATCATCAATTCGTAAAAAAAACCAGAGTCTGCTCGTTCGCTTGTCCCGATCATTAACTGCTCATCGTCTCGGCAGGTGCGCTCGCCGCCTCCTGATCCATGGGCTCGTCTTGCTGCGGTTGTGGCTGCTGTGCGGCAGCGTCGCTGGAATCGATGTCCATCGACTCAGTCGACGTCGTCGTCGTCGTCACAGGCGTTGTGGCTGCTGCTGCTGCTACTACTTTGCTGGGTACAGGGTCGCTGGATACAACCATAGAGCTGTCCTGAGGTTCACTTGCCTTCTCAACAGGGGACTCGGCGAGGCCGTTCTTCACGGCGGCGTCGTCCTTTGGCTCGTCCACGACCTCGTCTACCTTGGTGGTGCTGGTGGTGGTGGTGGTGGTAGTGGTAGGCTCGATCCCAGCGTCTTTGGCCTCCTCGACGATGGGGATAGGGTCGGGCACAATGGTTTTTGGAGCTTTAGCCGCCTCGTCCTCGGTGGTCTCCTCTATCGTGAGCTCAGAGCTGGTTGGTTGGGCAGAATCGCTAGAATCGGGAGATTCTAAGACAGGCTCCTCGATTATGGGCTTACTTACTTCGATGGAAGCTTCAGGTGTTACTGTTACAACTATTGCTGGTTCCTCAGAGATTTCTTTGACAGAGTTTTTGGTTGAGTCAGTCACCTCTGGCAAAGTCTCTGTGGTAGAAGGCTCAGCTTTGCTCTCGTCTATTGTAGCACTATCACAGGAATCTTCAGCATCTTTGACAGAAGATTCTGCAATCGTAACTTCAGAAGTTTCCTTATCAGCTTCCATTGTGCTGGTGATAGCTGAGAAGCTCCCTTCGCATGCGTTAGTAGACTCTGGTTCACTCTTTTCGCTTGATTCTGGTTCAGCCACGAGCTTCTTATCAGCCTGTTCGGCTTCACTTGCAATGGAATGAGTGTCTGCAATGTCTGACTTCTCAGAACTCTGCGAGTCACCTGTACTTTCATTCTCACTCGAATAGGTAGACTGTATAAGTGGCTCCTCTTCCTTAATAGGTTCGGTGCTCTCAGTGCTTTCAGGGCTTTCAGTACTTTCTTCTGGCTTAGCACCTTTGAGTGCTTCTGAGTATGTTTTGGGCTTACTAGATTCGTCCAATGTAAAGTCTTTTGCTTGGAAAGTAGTCTGCAGCTTTTTAGAGTCGCTGCTGTCATTATCATCACTGCTCTCCAGTTCCAAACTGGGCTGAGAACTGGTATCCTCATTCATGATCACGTCAGAGACATCTCCAACAATAGCTGCTGCTTCGTGGTTAGCTGTAGTCAAGTTCTGCACAGTGGTTGCCTCATGCGCAGGAACTTGTGGGGGCATTACAGTTGCTACTTGGAAATCTGAGGAAGAAGTTACAAAACTAGAGGTTGTTGTATCCATGGCAGACATGTGGTGCTCAACTCTGTCCTTACCAAATATGGTTTTGGATGGCGAGTTCAATCCATTTTCTACAGACATATCCTCACTTTGACCTGGTACATGCACAGGAGTAGCCGCAGTGGCTGTACAGTCTTTTACCCAATTCTCCATCTCCACCTCATTAGAACCCTGGCCATGATGAGAGGTCTCGTCCTCCAGTGAACCATTGACCAAACCATCTCCATTTTCACTTCTCCTTCCATGCGGCCCAGGCTCTCTAGTAGACACCACCAGAATGTTCTTCTCAATGGCCCTCATGAACTTATCAATTCGATTGTATTCCTTCCTGGGTGTTGTAAGTAACTCACAGATTCTCTGCACAGTAAACGGAGCATTGACAAAGCTCTCCAACCTATCCAGTAGAATACTTTTCATCGTATCATAATTGAACTGCTCTACGTTAGGGCAAGGGGTGAGGTCTAGCGATGGGCAGTTCTCGTAGAACTCAGTCATGACTCGCATCAGCTTCTCCCTGAACAGGGCCTTGACCAGGCTCCACTGGTAAACCGGATCACCAGTTCGCGCCACCCAGCACAAGTAATCCTCCAGCTCTCTGGGTATCTCCGATGGGCGCATCTTTTGGAATTCATCCAGCGCCTGCAGCACCTCCTCCGGGTTCTCCATCCTGGCGGTCTTCACTTTCTTCACGCTTTTACGCTCGCACTTTCCTCTGCGCGCGCACCTTCCTCGAGCGGGGAAACGACTGCGCGGCTGCGACGCTGCTGCCGCCGCCGGCCCGGCGGGTGTCGTTGGCCCCGCGCCGCGTTCTTCCCTCGTCTATCGCCTCCTTACTCACCTCAACCTACAAAACCAGCGATTATTAACTACCTTTCCCAGAACATCGAACTTCCCAGAACAAACAACCAACGTACTAATTCAATGGTACTCACTGGGGTTGCGCAAACTTGCACGCACCAAGGAGACGATGACGATGAGGAGCGTTTGGGCCTCCTGCTGCTGCTGCTGCTACCGCCGCCGTGCGATGGACGTTCGACTCGGTCTCTTACGAAGTTGCGACAGCCCCTGCTGCTCTCCCTCTCTCTCTCTCACTTCTGGATATTATTTACTCGCGTGCGTGGAGGGGGGAGAGGAACGGGTGGCGATCAAAAGTATGTACGTATCGTCGTATGTACGTGCAATGCAAGCAACGGACGCGCGCTGGACACCGGCGACAGCGCGCGGAGAGGAGAAAACAACGAGATATGCGCGCGCGTATATTGATGATAGGGGGAGAGAGGTTAGGTGCGCGGGACGCAGGGCTGGCAACGTGGCGAGTCCGCGAGTAAGTTGATAGAGAGGTTTCGTGACGGTCAATAATTTTTGGAGTTTCACGTAATGGTGATTTTTGCAGAAATGAAGGATTAATATGATGGATTGGGGTAAATATTAGATCGACTGTAAGATTTTGCTGCCATACTGACGAGAAATTATGTAATTGTTTAAAAAATAAAGAAAAAGTTGACGGTCACGTAACGTGTCCTTGATTTTTGCAGTATCCGACTAAACAAAAACGGCAGAGTCGCGGAAAATTTCAAATAGCAATTCTATAGTATTTGGTTTTGTGACTTGTGATTACGACAATAAATATTTTATAAAATAAAATTTTGTGTTGAACAAAAAATTTAGATAAATAATATTGTAATACTTTCCAATGAACTTGTTAAGCGTTATGTAAACCAAAATTACATCATTCGTGGATAAATTTTTCGAAAGTGTATTTATTCGCTTCAACTTCGATAAATATTTGAAAGTCAAGAATTAACGATCTTCATCAATATCAATATTTGAGTTTTTATTATTATATCATTTCAAGAGATTCTTTAAATATACAGTGAATGTATTGAAGTTAAAATTTCATTCCTCAAAAAGATATCTCGGGATAATTCTCGTATAGCTTTTAAAGTTATAAAGATACTCTTTTTTCCCTTTCAATATTTATATATATATATCGTAAAAATTCGAATGGTGAGTTAAATATAATATATATCCCAAATGTCATTGTTGCGCGCGAACGCTTTTCCCAAACAAGCAGCTGCCCTTTTATTTCATTTTTTTTCGTTTAAGTAAAAAGTCAGTGGTAATATATATTATATTCACAACGCAATATATACTCGACGTGGATCGAATCCACGCACGAGAACGAAATTCACAAGTATATCATGTGTATATAGGAAATAACGGACTTTGTCACTTTTGTGTGTGTATTTTTTTTAAAGAAACGAACACGCTTATATTTATTACTTATGCACAACAGTATAGTAACAATTGTAATCATAGCGTCGATAGTCCATAATAGATACAATGATAATAACAGTACAATGAGAAACTTTTGTGGAGTCGGGCGCTTATTCGAGGAAGGTTGTAGCTGTAGTATTTTTATAAACATTCGTTTTCCATGATTTTGAGTACCATAATTTCCGGTATTAATTGAAAAAACTATTATTAGATTTTTTAACAAATTTCATACTCACAATTAGTGTAATTGTCTAGTACTAGTCTATTAAAACAAATGAATAGTTCAAACTATACTTGGCAAAACTTTTTTTAATCTTTTCATCGCACGAAAAAATTATTTTCAATCAAAGCAATGTGTCTTCTTATCGAACAACCACCCGACTCTCACAGAGAAAAACCTCCTCCTCTACCTCCTCGCCCTCGTTCTCTTTTTCACTCTCAACCTAAACCTAACTAAACGAAAAAAAACCTGCACGTTTCAGGTCTCACCGACGGAGCTGGAGTCGCTGATCCTGGAGATCGACGGTGTTGCTGATGTCGCAGTCGTCGGCATCCCGGACTCGTTTGCCGGCGAGCTGCCCAGAGCTTACGTCGTCCGCAAACCTGGCTTCGATCTCAGCGCCGAGGCCGTCCAGAACTTCGTCACGTCCAAGGTACACCCATATATATTCTCTTTTTCTCTCTCAATTACGGTTTGTGCGTGTATCATGTATAATATATATTTAATTTTTATATTTAAATTGATGACTTTCTCCGCAGGTGGCGACGTACAAGAAGCTGGCGGCGGGCGTCACTTTCGTCGAGGCCATACCTCGCAACCCCTCCGGCAAGATCCTGCGCAACGAGCTCAAGAACCAAAGCGCCGCCGCCGCGTCGTGAGACAGCTGTGTATATATATTTTCATTAATTCTTTATATATCATTGCGCGCTTCGCGAATCATTAGCATTACGCGCGCGTGTGTGATGTGTATGCACGCGCGCGCGGTCTCTCTCACGACGAGGCGAGGAGATTCTCGCTCGGGATCTTCTTTTTTTTAAATTGTAATAATTCATTCGTCATTGTTTCTTTTTTTTAAATGTAATAATGTAATAATGAATAGTAAGTAAGAGTTGTAAGAGTTTAAGAATTAGAAGGTATACAGACAGGTGCGAACGGCGTTTTTATATGAAACAGAAAGAAAAGAAGAAGAATAGAAGTATAATAATGGAGTCTTATTGCGAAATAAACGTTATTTTCATTATAATATGATTCGAGTTGAGATTTCTTTCCGTTTGTCGATTTCCTTTTCAGTTCTAGGATTATTATCGAGACTGTGGGGTATAACGTGTCTCTTTAAATAAGATCAAATGATTAAAAATTTTGATAGCACAAATATAATCATAAAATTAATTGCCCAGATGATTATCCTCAAACCCAATACTGATTTAATGGTTCAAGTTGAAAATATAAGTTTTTAAATATACCTTTTTCTTATCATTTAGAATTTCTTTAAACATTTGAAAACAAATGATCTAAGTGTTAGACTACTCCATGAACCACCTGTTTCCTCAATAAAGTCCGGAGAGACGCGCGTGCTACGACGACGGACTACAAGCCTTTTGCAAAAGAATCCGGAGCCACCCCACAGTCTCTCTGTCTCTTGACCAAAGAAGACTTAGAACAAAAATGAAGGTAAGTGTATAAGTATATACTTAACAACGAGTACTTGATAAGATCGATTCTCACATGTCTGTACTTCATATACTCGCGCTCGTCGTCATCACGCTCTTACGAGCTTATACCGTAATATAGAAGAAGTACGAAAGTATTCTTATATACGTTTTCTTGTTCGTTATATATTCATAGATTGTTCATCCGGAGTGGACGACGCAGAAGAATTTGTCCCTTCTCTCGCGACTTTGATTGTGAACATCCAGTAATGCGTGTGTATATGTGTGTATACTTGAGTTTCAAAGAGTGTGTGAGAGACCACGTAACACGTACATATAGAAACAGTTACAACGGTATAGAATAAGACTTCTTGCACTTACACTTCTCGTGTATCCCCTCCTTCTCTCTCGCTTTCTCTCTCTATTTTCTCTCCTCATATAATATTTATATATAACATATGAAATCGCATCGACGCGAACGCACACACGCACGTGGAAAGAAGTATATAGATTTGCGGCAAGGGTCCCGTCATATATATACGCATCTCTCTCTCGCTCTTTCTCTCTTTTTGTTTTCTACGTCTGTGTCAGTCTTTTGCACGGTATAAGACGCATACGTGTTTGTATCACTCGCCTACTCTTTTCTCTTTCACTCTTCTTTGTATGTGTATGTATGTGTGAAGGTGGGACATATTATTTCCAACATAGACGTCTTTTTATACAGTACTGCAAGCGAGCGGTTGTCTCTACAAAGATCGTGTATTTGCTTGTGTTAGGGGGAAACAGACAGAGACTTTGAAAAAGTTGGCGATAAAAATCGGCGTTTACAATATTTACCCTATACGTGCTACACGTTATTTCATTTTTTTTTAATCGCGCGTATCTATGGTACAACATTTATATATAATCGCATTACGTAGGTATTCTTGAACACATACGGTTATATACAATTATATATAATTGCTTCTTCTTTCGTTTACTCGCTTTCTTTCTCTCGCAGGCATTCCAACAATCATCCCCCTAGACTCGATTATACATCATTTATGCCTGTGTGTATATATGTTTGCGTGTGTGTGATAGAGTAAATCGGCGATGGGCTACATATTCATATCTTCTGCACTGTTTCACATTTGGCTCTCTATTAAACGCGAATGCACGAATATAAAATTTAGCAGTTTTCACCAGGCAAGTTCACTTCGACGATATGACTTACAAACTTTGCTTCTTTCTCTTTGTTTCTTGTGTGTAAAGTATGTTTATGTGAATAAAGAAAAAAATTAAAATGAACGGCGTATCAACACTGTTTGGCTTGTTTCTTTTTTTATTGTTATTAATATAGGTAATTCATCGGCAAAGTCATCATACAGTATACAACAATCCAGAATTAAAAATAAGAGGAAACAAAAACCTAGCGATTATTATACGAACAATTTAAGTCGAGCGCATATAGACGATCATGACGTATGTATATTGTATGGATGGAGATGTGTACAACGTGGGTGTATGCAAATGGGCATGCTAATAAATTAAATACATACAAATATAAAAATAATAAGGCACCTGCCGTTCGTGTTGTGTTCGTGTGACGAAAAGAAAAAAAGGAAGAAAATTAAAAAACTGTATGGAACATCCTCGCGACGAAATAATAACATTTATTACACGCACGCTCATATCCCGACAAAGACAGGACGCATGATATTCCACCTTTGCCCTTTGCATTGCAACTGTAAAATACAATAATAATAATAATAATAATAATAATAGTAATAATAATAATAAAAAGGAGCATGATAAAACGAAAATCAACAATTCCGAGCGCGCGTAAACCACATATATCGTGCCGTGGGCGAAAATTCAAGATTCAAAAACAAAAACGAGGCCCCGGCGCGGCACGTATACGTACAATAACAGTCAACAAAAAATACAAATCAACAATGTTTAATTAAAACGGAACGAGTGCGATTATAGTAGATGCGATGGTAGGCTGCGAAAACTCGAGAGATTACCAAGCGGCCGTTAAAGAACAGAAAGCGCAAAAAGTGCTTCGAGAATAATTTCTTTCATCAATTTGTTTTGTTCGATGTGCAAGGTGTATCGTAAAATCAGCGTTGTAAGTGAAACACGTATCGTTACAATTTCTGTGGCTAAGGAGTCTTCGACGCGCGAATTTTTCTCGATTGGCTCGCAAACGCTGCAGTAAATTTAATGTATAAAAAATAGTCCCTGACTTCTATTGTACGACTTTTAAGTAAAGTTAAGGCGAAATAAATTTATTTATCCTAAATGGTGTAGTAAAGTTACTTTCTCCGCGAGTGACTAGACTTGTTGAGGGCAGCCGCGAGAATGAACGAGCGAATCGAGAAAACATCGGCCTAGACGCTAAATATTATAGATATCGAAAAAACGTATGAAAAGACGTAACAGGACTAATCAATTAATTAATTTATATTTTCCTTGCAGGCACGTGACACGAGACAGACGAAAAATCTAAGACGTTTGCGCGTAGTTTTCCGACAACTCTGTCGCATTTAGCTCTTACATAGAGTTTTACTATTTTGCATTTATTTACTTTTATATACTTTTTGTCTTTTATTTTTTTTTTTTTTATTTTCAGTCAATAAGACCTCGACCCGACGACGACGATTTTACAAAAAATGTATCATGTGTGTATGTTTGTGTGTGGCCTGCAACGCTCTCATCATGTTTTACTTCATATTTTTTTTTATATATATATAAATTACAAGTGTATTCTCGCAGGTAACGATAAGTTAAGGTACAATAAGGGCTGTAACGAAACCCTGACTCGGTGACTTGATTTTTCGAGCAGAGAGTGCTTAAAAATTACTTGTATAATATTTTTTTTGTATCTTTTGTCTTTAGCGAGAGTGCCTAGCATATAAAGGGACAAGAAGAGATTATCATACATATATAAATAATGACGATTAACGCTACTGAAGTAAAATCGTAGCGGCGGTATTATAATATATTTTTTATATATATATAATATAATATATAATTCTCATAAAAATGGATTCATTGATATTTATGAAAGATGACAATCACTTGTTTTTTTATTTACTTTTTATCATTTTGTAACTCTTCTCGTCCTATTATTTAAATAGATCTCCTTTTTCACTTATACATACAATGTAAAAATTGGGTATTATCACGAAATTTTTTTGTAGATCGTTCAAAATTCTTTTTACACATTTGGACTTCTGCTTTGATGCAGTGATTGCTTGTATTTCATACTGGAGAGCAAACGAATGTAAGGTATTTTAAAATATTGCACGTATCATCGTTTGCTTTAAAAAATTACAAGTACAAAAATAAGGCAGTTGGCAAGAAGAGGATATGCGATTCGAAGGCAAGTGTAGTTCAATGAGAAAGTATAAAAAAATAGAAATCGTTAAACGACGAAGAGAAATCTAAAAAATAAAAAATGTTTTGACATTTTATGATAATACCCAATCGAGTTATCGCACTTATTACTATCTGAAGTTTTTACACGCTTTTAAGAACTTTGATTAATTAAACATCGACCACCATCTTCTTATGAATGTCAGTATTACCGACAACCTAAAAAAGGGTTTCAAGAAATTAATTTATTTTGAATAAAATTTCAATAAAAAAAGTTGAATATTTTTATATTAGAAATCACTTTAGAAATAGTTATGGAAAATTAGCAAGAGCCACTAATTTAATAATAACTGGAAGTGGAATTAGTGATAAATTTAAAAATAAAAGTTTTAACTTACGGAACAAAATTCATCAAAACTGATCTTTCCATCCTCATCTTTGTCAGCAAACAATATTGTTTTATCAACAATTTGTTGCAGTTGAGTGTCTTTAAGATTATTTCCCACCATCATTTTTAGCACTTGAAACAATTCACCGTTGCTTATATATCCATCGTTGTCCATATCATAAATTCTAAACGCGAATCTAAGTTTACTTTCTTTGTCTCCCTATTTAGAAACAATAACAGGTTAAAATAAGTTTTATTTGAAGAACAAAAAATAGTTATTAGGTGTACAATAAACTAAACATACCTTAACACTAAATTGTGATACTCCTTGAATAAATTCCTTAAAATCAACTTCTCCATTGCCATCCGCATCAAAAATATCTATCACACGTTGTACTAGTGGATTTTGTTGCAACTCTGGCAAAGACATGAATTCATCAATACTGAGTGCTCCACTGTTATCAAGATCCAATTTTCTGAACCTCTTTCCCAATCTTCGAATTTCATCAGCATCGACTATGAATGAGAAATCATATAATTAATAAACATTCAAATAATTAACAAACTAATACATAAAAAACTGGAATTAAACATAAACTAATAAAAACTAGTCATAATTAAAATCATGAAAAAAAAAAAACAAAAAAACAAACAAAAAACTTAAATAATTTATCTACTTGAATTTTATAATTGCTAAAAATAGGAATCTCAAATTTAGACACAATGTAGGTAATCAAAGAATCAAAAATAATGTTTAATAGTTAGTTTATGAATTCTCTTTTGCAGAGAGATAGATGACTATGATATCACAATTTCATGTCCCACATCAAATTTTGGCATGTTCATAGTGAGTTTGATTAGCAACACTACTTTATCACTATTACAAATTGTTATCCCCAAGCCATTTCAAAATGTAATTACTCCAAAAACCTTCAATAGCTTTCAACAATTTAAATTTATTAGACTGAAGTAATGATTTTCTGCAGTGTATTATTGATTCAGTAGATAAAGTCATTTTTCTACTACAGTTTTGAAAAAATTCTCCTCTTATTATTTAAACTGCATTATTATTATTATTATTACTATCAAAAGAAATCCATTAATCAATATTCTCGAATTGAACAAAAGTATCAACAATCTCATTAGGAGTCATTTAGTAAATACACCTGTTGATAAAAATGGAGCAAAACAAAGCCATCGCACAAGCAAAAAACCCATCAATTCAAAAGCTTCCAATCACTGATAACTCCAAGCCACACATCCCTGTAAGTTACGCATCCCACTCGTAACACTTTCCAACAACTTTACATCCTTCGTAAGACTCAATTCTCCCAATCCCCCTGTACCCCACCAATCCATTCTCTCCAGACCCCCAGTGTCACAACACAGAGCCTCCGGATGTGGCAACTCTTGGCCGTCGTCGACGGCTTCTCCCCGGGGACCCCTTCCAACATTCTCTCTCTCTCTCTGTCTCTTTCTCTCCAAGGTTACGCGCGGGCGGACCCTCTCAGTCTCTCTCCCTCTCTCTCCCACCCCCTGAATACACAAGCACGAATCATCCTGGGCGGCACTTACAGTTGGAGCAGAGCTCCATCGGCAGCGAGCTCTCGTTTCCCTAGAAAACATAAACAAGCCCATCGTCATTACAGAGTATATACACACAAATCATATCACGCATCTCTCCATCGCTATATCGTATATACGTATCATCACACACGTATGCACGAGAGAGCAGGAGAGTCAAGGCGACTCTCGCGCGAAAATCGATTTCGCGCGCTCGCTTGTTAACGGACTACTTATGAATACGCACCATGACTGTTGCTGCTGTTTATGCTTCCTGGTGACGGCGAAGGTTCAGGTAGACGTCTACGACGGGCTGCACGTATAGAGGTGGGCTGGACGCTCTCTTTCTCTCTCTCTCTCTCTCTTGCGATTGATCGCGCTGTGTCTGGCCGTCTATCGCGTGCGCAGAGAGCAAGTAGGCGCGCGCGGGCTGTGTGTCGCTAAGACTGTGTGTGTGGGCGCGGCGCAGCAGCAGCTCGTGTGCAGGGCTTTTTTTGTGCTACACACAGTCCGCGAGCGCGAGAACGGCCCCGAAAACCTCGCTGAGATCTGCGCTCCTCTCTCCTCTCTCCCTCGCTCGAAAACGGTTATAAGTACAATGTGTCTACGTGTGTGTGGAGCGTATATAGCTAAGCCACAGTGCGGAGTGCTACTGGCGCTACTGCTGCGCCTGCTGCTGGCTTTTGCTCTGTTGCGCGAAAGCGCGAGAGGAAAGCGCGAGCGAGGTAATGTGGGAGGGACACTGCGCGTGCGTGGGGTGGGAGGAGGCGATTGGAGGTGGGATACGAAAGAGGTTAGCTTGAATTGAGAAATATTTCCGAGGACCTAGCCTGAAGCTAGAATACCACAAATTGGAAGAACAAAAAAATGAGAAATATTTTATTAATTAAGGGGCATGCATATGTAGTTAATTTTCAAAATGCTTAACTGATTAATTAATTTAATCAGTGACCGTCTGCTGCACTGCGCAAGTATACGATTTTCTGCGCACGCAACTGTCATAATTTCAGCACGCTAATATAGGCTGAAAAATACACGTTGGGATAATATTCAATCAAATAGTTCATAAATTCTGATGCCGACGGAGTTACAAAATTGATGACTTATTGTATTTATTCCAACTCTGGGTAATTTTTTCTTATTTTGAAATATAGTTTAGTATAGTAATAGAAATTACCGTTGGTATTTTTTTTCTCAGAACTATAAGCAGTTACCAGTAATCAAGTGTCGACGAAGGTTACGCGTAATTAAAATACGCCAAAATTTTTTGATTTTATCTGTCTATTTCTTTTGCTACACGTGACTTGAAATTTTTCTAATTCGATAAAAACGTAATTTTTCTACTCAAAATCCTATATCTGAAGTTATAAAAATATCATTATTTATGATTAATGTTTTTCTTTCACTTAACAAAAAGACATTTTGATCAAATCCCGTCAACAATTTTCTTTCACGGAAGAACGACTTCATGTAATTGAACAATTACATAGATAATTATTTATGACTTATTAATCACGTTTTCGTTTTCTCTTCTATTAAGTATACGTGCGCAAATCCAGGGAAATCTGCGATAAAACCCTAAAGGTACTTTTGAAAATTTGTTTTGGACTCATTATGGACTCATTAGCGGCCGCTGGGGAAAACGAAGTCACTTTAGGACCTCTTTTTAGAATTTAAAAAGAGGCGAAAATCGTGCTTGTGTTACAAAAAGAGTTTTTTTTGTCCGCCGGTCTACAAACGATCACTTTCAGCTCGCATAATAGGTCAAAAAAACGTAAAAACGTTTTTGCGCGAAAAAATAGTATATATTGTGTACCTAGGGCGCAAAGTGGGCCTTTTTAGACCGAATGTTTTTTCGGCGCACAACTATCTTAAAAACCATGCAACTCTCCAATCGGCCTGAATAGCGGTTCTTCTGTGTAAATATATTATGTAAAAATCTGTTAAGCAGTTTATAGATTAATTTTTATGTTTGAGCTTTTGTAATCTGAAAAAAACCACAGAAGAAATGACCCTCTCCATTTATAGTACATTACGATACATGTGACCTAAGTAGCACTTTTTTGCACGGCGTGAAGTTAGGGCCCGAGCGAAGCG
>UXGD01003920.1:0-18762 GCA_900474315.1 Torymus auratus
ACCTTCACATCTTATATACTATAGAACAATTTCCACTATAATGTTGAGTAGTTTTTCGCACTAATTCAAGTTTAGAGAAAATATGTACAATTCTTAGTTTTTCGAATTTTTTCCTAATTTAGTAAATGCTGAATTACGTTCACATAATAAACACAGTCTCAGGTATGTACAAATACTTGAAAAACTATACATAGGATTAATATATTTTGCAACCATTTATTATTTTTTTTTTTATCAATGCTTGATAAATACCAGGTGAATTTTCGCTTTGTCGCAAACGAATATTGAGCAACGGTAGGCTAAACATAGGTATAAACAAAACGTAGTATCGACTGGAAATTTTTTTCCGTCGAAGCGGGCAATTACTTCTACTATATATATACGTATCGTGCGCAATAAAATGTATTTCATCATAATATAAGTGCTGAAATATCACGACGTTCCACGTCCGCTGCACGCACTTATACTTACCCGTAGTAATTTAGTAGCAGGTTTGAATTTCACGCTATACTTATTTTTTTTTCGAAAATCCTAGCTCGATAGAACTATCACGGTAGGACTTTATTTATTCTTTTTTTAAACAAAATTTTTGATTTTAACCAATGTTTGAATCTACCAAAGTAACTATTGTTTTCAAACCTACTGTTTTCCTGAAAAAGGTAACCGCGAGCCATTCCTTATATTTATTCTACAAAAACCCCAAACCTTTGCAACTCCCACCCGTAATAACAAAGTAAACCTACACTTTAAAAAAAAACTCTACCGCCTCTCCGACACTTCGCATTACTCAACGCTAAAAAGTAGAACAAAGAAAAGCACTTTAAAGAAAAAAAAAAAAGACAGTCTAACGTTCAAAACCAGTAGCATAACGAGAGCTCAAAATTCGGCCGTTACCAGCAACAACTGACGCTCCCGCGCATATAGCCAGGTGCTCTCCTCCGCTCTCTGCACTCATATTCCCCCGCAACTCCCTTTCCTCCTATCCGTATCCACACACACACCAACTGCAATCCGCAATTTTTCCCTCAGCATCATCCTTTAACCTTCGCTCGGTCGAATGGAAAAAAATCGCCACCGATTTTTCCCCGACGCTCTTCTCCCAGCAGATATAATAAACCTCTATATACATACGTATATATATACGTACCGTTCGTATATACACTCGCTTCTCCTTTATCCTTCTCTCCCCCTCTCTCTCTCTCTCTCTCTCTCCATCCGTCTCTTTCTCCACTTCCTTTCACCGTCGCGCTCCGCTGCCGCGCGGGCGAGCGCGGATAGCCTGACCACGCCGCCGGCGCGCCGCCGGTCAGTTTACGGCGTACGAACGAGCCAGCCGGTCGCGTTCTCTTCGTTCTCGCTCTTTCCTCGCGGTTCTCATATATATATACATACGCTTCTGTTGTTGTATACCTTGTATATACACCCACGAGTGAAGTGCGCGAGCGCAGTGCTGCGTTTTCGAGGAGAGGATTATGGTATATAAATATACAAATATATACACGTGAGGTGCTTGGATGGAGAAAGATTTTTTTTTATTTCGGTATGACGAGGAGATAGTGCGCGGGGTGTGATATTTTAGTGTGGTTATTATGCATATTTTTTTCGTGTGTATATTATATATACAATTCGTGCCCTTTCAATCGTGACAAAAGCCATTCAATTAACCGAGATTATCCGGCCGCGTACGTGTAATTGGCTCGGACATAGCGGGTTAAAAAAATCCTTCCGCGCGCGCGCAGCGTTCTGTATTATGCATGCTAATGAAACGTGGCTGCTAGACGAGGCTATAATCTAAATTAACCGAGGGTGTTCCAATAAATTAGATAAGGAAAACATCCCCGAGTCATGCGTCTAATACCATTGGAAAAGTTCCATATTATATACCGGGGGCTGATTTACATTGGCAATGAAATCGTCGCTGCGCCGCGCGGAAATAATTTCGATCGGCCGGTATATTATAACCGTCGCCGAGTGATTTTATCGCCGCGATCCGCGACGTTTATAATATACCGGCCGATCGGAATTATTATTGCGATAAATTGAGGTTTTTGTGTGTTGTGCGTGTATTATACGTGTAGATACGTGAAATGCGTTACAACAAAGGAAACGGGACAGAGTAACGATCGGCCTTGTTCCCCGTGTTCGTAACGTGCCGGTGGCGGCTACAGCAGCAGCACTATACAACTCGTTTTTGCACTGTTAATCGAAGAAACTGTGCGAGAAAGACTTTGGGCTCAAGGCTGTCCCCGCGCTTTATTTGCGTATATTTATAGACCATCGTTATATAAGAAGCATAAAGAAATGCATATACAATAAAAGCGGGAAAACCTGGGGAGGGACTAGGTTGGGCGTTGCAGTCTCTCTGGATCTTTTTCACGTATATAAACCTTAATTGGCTCCGATACTCTCCAGCTTTCGAATTTTGTTACTCATCATCCCTGACTCACACCCCCTCTTCAAACTACCTTATAATGCGCATTCTTCCACCACAATATAATGCCACTCAGCGCGTATCCTGCGCGCACCAAATCGATTCGGAAATCCGCGATGACAGTGATTACAAAGACTCGCGCGACGAGGGATTTTTCTATTAACGAGTGCCACCGCGCCGCCTGTGTTAATTGCCGGCAGTAATAACGTGCAATTTGCGCAGGCGCGCGTGCGTCGCAGTAGAAACGGCGGTTCAGGTGTATGTATACGTGTATGTCTTAGGTTACGGGACTCGGTATAGAGGCAATTGCGTAATGTTTATTGTGAGGTAGAGGGTCAGTGTAATAAGGGGCAAGAGAGTGTTTAGGACGAGATGTTTTGGTTTTGTTGCGGGGGAGGTCACGGATGGGATGAGACGCGGATGATGGGACATGACGCGCGGGACTGCCGTGGGAAGAGAGTTTTTGCTGTTGTTGATGAGCTAAAAGATGCTTTAGGTGTAATGTTTAATGAAACGATTTATTTTTTATATTTTTCATGGTTTCAGACCACCCAGCAGTTGAAATAGCTAAATATTATGTTGAAGAAAAATAAGCGAAGGAATGCCAAGCCTTCGTAAACACTTTGCCGCTTATTAAAATTTCTGTAAATAAGGTTATAAAAGTCTTGAAAATAATGGTATGATTTACAATCATTTATCAAAATCATTATTCGCTTTATAGCAAAACATCTATTTTTACCTCCACCGTTTACCATTACAAATATACTTGTGCCACATACCTATTTATAGCGACGACCTTAACATCGTATAGCTATACAAATTTTATAACACCTGCCGTTAACCGTGTCTTTACGCCTGGCAATTCAACGCGTTTAAAAAAAGAAGAAGAAAGAAAAAAAAACGTTACGTCGTCGGTGAAACCAAAACAAACGGAAAAATTTTGCGACGAGGTTTAGCGTCTGCCTCCCGTTAAATGAGTTAACGAATGTGATAATAAAAATTCAAATTGAGACATCGCCAGCCGTAAAATATCTCTGCGTCTGCCTCGCGCTCAAACGCAGAGCTTCGATCTTAATTGGCCGATACAGTTATTTTCTGGCTGTTAAAGCACGCGCGTGCGTCTGCTGTTGTAGGTATTTAATTTTAATATCAGAGGCCCCTAATGAATTTATACACATGGTGCCTTATTATTTCGCGAATTAATCGCCAAAAGGTTACGTAAAATATCTTGTTAATCAATGTAGGACAGCGTTGTGTGTTTTCCACTATATCTACATTACGCAACATTGATATAAGATTTTGATCTAGTTTTCGCGTATATGCAAAAAGTTTGTCGGAAAATTAAATCGCAGAGACAAGCGCGCTGTTGTTATCAGCGTTATACGTTATCGCGAACCGGTTAAACTGTTTATATATTTTCCAGCCGCGTATAGTTTGCAAGTTAAAAGTTGTGCGCGCGGGAGGTTTATCGCCGCGTACGCTCACATATCCATATTTCTCGTGTATTTACAACTCGATTCGCCGATAAATGCACTTTTTACTACGTGCAATAATCGTATACAATGATACGGCCGCGCATGTATATAACGTGCGAACGCCTCGCGCAACGAATTAAAACTATACGATGGTAACTGTAATAATTAATATCGCGGTCGTTGGAATAATTAAATTATGATTAGGTATGGGGAAAAATAGTTAAGAATATGTACCTATACTATGTTTTTGTATCGCAATTATATAAGATTGGCGTAAAATATCATTGAAATGTTATTTTCATTCTCGCGAGCTCACGGAATTTACAATCGGATTTATAATAATTCTATACAATGACTTCAAGTATCGCAAATTGAACCCTCGCTCAACATTAAAATACCATCTGCACATCGTTAAATCCTATTTTCCGAACAACACAAAGTAAAATCCAATCCCCACACACAACTACAATTTAATCGCTTCCCTATACACATTTACAGTTAAACAGCTCTCTCCCTCTATACCCAACAAAAATAAAAAAAAACCCTCGCAAACGACACCCACCTGAGAGACCCTTCGAACGAGCTCTCAAACTATTGTCTCTCGGTCGATGCCTCTTTTCGTCCCCTCTCAACCTTCTATACCATTGCGTCACGAGCCGCGCAAATGGCCGGGACGATTAAAAGGCGATTTCCGCGCACGCGATGCGCTCGCCGATGTCCGGCGCTGTATATCTGCGTGTTTAGTCGAGGGTTGACGATTACCGCTGCAGGATGGGTGTACATTTGCCCGGTGATTGCGGGTGCGATGCTCGTGAACGGTGTGCTGCATATAGCCGGGGATCTATTGTTTTTAGAAGGAAATTTAGGTTCTACAAGGTTAATTACATACGTGCGTATATTTAAAAATTATACATTGGTGGTAAATACACGTGTGTGTGTACGTTATTGTTAGTGGTACCGTAGATTGAGGATAAACTGCAGCAGATGTAGAAATATGACACAGTATTTTAATGCGCGAGGATCGCGTTACCTGTTATTACAGATGCGAGACCCAGCGCGCTAATAAAACGATATGTAAGAGTGAAATACAGCGCCGTTTGTCATTTTAAACACCGGACTGAATCGGCATTGTAAAATTATCAGCTGTATATACACATTAGCGGGGTATTAAGTCTGATAATATATAGAACCACGTAATCCGATAGATTTTTCATTATACGCGGTATACTGATAAAACAATATCAACCGCAGCCCTTAAAGCCGGAAGTTTCATCCACCGGAACAAAGCGCGCATGTGGCCACAGCAAAAAACCACCCCTAAAAAGACGGATAAGACAATAGGTATAACAGTCTTCGAGGAACGCGGTTCGTGTGTATGTAATGCGCGCGCGAAGACAAAAGGGAAAAGGGACTCGCGCGGGCCGGAAGCTAACCGCGCCGCCGAAAAGGCCATTATATATTATTACGTAGTCGTCGTCGTCGTGGGGAACTGGTTGTGAGTATATATGTATACGTACAATGATGCATCAGGTGAGTCATACGGTTCGGGGAAAAACTCGACCTTTGCTGTACTTTCCGTGATGTGTATAGTTCGTGACTGGAATTATTGTAACGCGGAGGGCCGCCGCGTAATCGAAAGCTGAGCAGCGCGTGTGGTTCCTTCGACGTTGCAAGCCACACGGATTTTACTTTTATTATTCCTTCGGCCTATAACGAGATAATATTCACCTCGATTCTTTACACTCCAATTCACCGAACCATTTACCAAACATTGAAAAAAGCCAATTCATCATCGCTGCTGGGCCGGCTGATCTCCACACCTCGTAAACACCTATAGCTCCTTCGAAAAAAAAGAACTCCATAACTCACCGCATCTATAACGGAATTTCCACCATTAATGAAAATCCCCCGCGCGCCGATTAATTATGATTCTTCTCGTTATACATATATATAGGTACGGTAAAGCGTGCCCGATGCATATCAAGACACGAGGCGAGCGATGCGTGACGTGTTCTGCGTGCGTGGAGAAGACAGCGCGCTCTGCTTAGCTCGCAATATCTCTGCGAAATTGGCCGACGCCTTTTCTGGGTTCTCCGTGAGTGAGAGAAGATTGCTTCGGTGCAGTTAGATCGTGGAATTATCTGAAGAAATCCTGGTGTAATGATTGAAGTGACGTTTTCGAATTGGATAGAAAATATATTTATTTAAAAGCCAGTGTTATTCATTTGAATATATTATTACGAAATGTTAACAGTTTTCTCGATGCTTCTGAAATTACCAACTACTTAAAAAACATTAAAATCGTAACAAGGTCAAAACTTTATTCAAAACGACACATATATATCGTTGATAACAGTTACGCTGCAGCACCCAATCCCAGCCTCCGTTTCATTTCCGCAACCTTCAATCACAGAACGCCATTCCGATATTATACCACTATTGCGCCTAATGTATATTATTAAAACAGAGTCGACTTAAAGGTGTCACACTCGCCATAAACCAAAAAGAAGAATCGTATATAACAAGCCAGTGGTAGCATCGTAAACCTACCTCTCTCGCGCTCATTTTCCGCATTTGAAAATTAAGTTAGCACCTCCGGACACGCAAGACCTGTTACGAGGATGCTTAATACACTCGCGCGCTCTGCATCCTATAATTACAAGCATTCGCCTCTCAAATTCATAATATCCACGCGGATCTCCAGACGATAAAATTCAATCCCACCACACAACCCAGTTTTATTTATTTTCTTCCTTCCTCCGTACCCCAATCGAACGAAAAAATCGACTGCACCATTACGCAAACTGCACCGCACAGATTTCCGCTCGGTCAAAACAATACACCGATCCGATCCCACGACGACGGGACCGACCGCACAATTGAACGCGACGAGGCTGCATCATCCGGCTCGCACGCGCGAATCGTCCGTTACGAGAGGATCCTGATTCCCGGGTACACCGACCGACGCTTATCATTGCGCTGCCGCCGCCTCCTCGGCACACTTACACCGCACGTGTATGTGAATCAGTGTCGTCTCGTCGCTGCTTTGACAGACGCGCGCGCGTGCACGCAAAATAGAAGGGTTTAGAGATAATTAGCGCTATTTGGGTTACCAGGCGTGGAATTGATTTGCTGCCGCGCGGGTTTACGCTGGAACCGGTAAACGAATATATGTGTGTGTGGTACACGAGATACCTCGTGTGCGTATGTATATCGATTTAAATTTAGATTTTTTTTCTCGACTGGCTCGTATGTCGAGCAATTTAGGTTACTATATAGACTACAGAGTCGAATCGATGAAACGTAAATTACAGCGTGCCTCGAAACGAACCAATTCGATCGGTAATAACGCGGAATCGGGTCCGCCTATGGCATCCTGTAATTTAGACGGATTCCGGCCGCAGGATTATTTGCATGTAGATGTAGTAGCTCGCGTGTGCGAGCGCACAGCCGGATTGCACAATATTAATATGTATTACCAGCGTGTAAGTGTACGCGCGCGGTTTATGGGCCACCGTTACGCTACTCTTCGTCTTTTACCCCAAGAAGCCGTTGGATTTGAATGCGCTCGAGTCTCTCTCTCTCTGTAGGCTAACAGAAGTATGTATAAACGGCATTTTTGTTTGTTCTATATACTGTTTAGCAATTTGTTTCCTTAATAGCAGAAATTTGTCAGCGATTACGAATCGATTGCTTTGGCTGCGATCATCGATTTCGTAAAAGGAAATTCCGATCCTCGCCGTAACAATGTATACCGATTTATATATATATAAGGCAACATCCGATACTTACACGCAGTCCGCGTTTCTTCCGCTACCTATACTTGCGCGCACTCGTAACGAAAGAAATATGTTTCTTCCTGTAAAGAAAAAAAAAATGTACGATCAGGGATTCCTATATATGTACGCATACATACGGGCAAAAACGGGAGGCCGGAAGCGCGCGTGTTGCGCAATCGGTCCACTGCGCGCGCACACGCGGTTTAATTGATTCAGGTATAAGTAAGTACTTATAGGTGGGCTTCTAATTTGGTAATGTGGGTTAGCAGACGGTGTGTTTTTTTCCTCTTTCGGCGTGGCGGTGATTTATTTATATAAGTGAACTAGTTTCTCCTATATACATACGAAGTTTTTTGCTTACAATAAGCCTGTGCAAGCATTAGCTCCTAATAAAGCCATTTCATCTCTCGCGCGCGGCTTACTTCCGGTACTTACAAATAAAGCCTCATAAATTTCTACTTTACTACAGCCACATACGTCGAATACCTAAACCCTCCATCCCCTGCCTATAAATAGACTCTCCCCGTGTGTATAATGAAGTCAAAGCACGCGCACACAAAAGTAAATAAACCGAGTAAAGAATGCGAAGAACTACCCATAAAACTACCGCGGCATCAGGCATTCCTCTCTCTCTCACCTCCGCACGCAAAAAATGTCAAGCTCTAAACTATCCGCGCGCAGCCGGAAGAAGAGGCGCGCGCTGCGGGAGAGAGAGAGACACGCGGCGCGCGATTACACGCCGCGATTAAAGGCCCCGAGGTGGAGGAGGAGGTGCATCCTCTTCTATGGGAACGAACGCCGATGAGTTACGGCCGGTCGTTTAGATCTAAGCCTTCGATTCGTGGGTAGAAGAGAGAGGGAGAGATTGGGATCTTTAATTCGAGCGCGAGGTTTATGCTGCTTTCTGTCATTAGATAGCGGATTTTTTTAATAGAGGGGAGAAAGGGTTGCGGCGCGCGCGAGTTATGGCTTTATTTTGAGAGAGAGGCGCAGGTGTGAGCGAGCGAGTATAGTGCGATGTTTATGAGGTGGCTGCAAAGTAGTTGTGTGGATGTTTTGAAGTTTTCAATTTTGTATGAGGGGATAAGTTACTCTGAGGAAGTAGAAAGTAGGGCTGCATGAGAACAAGCCAATACAATATTTTTGTAATTATTGTCTCGCTCTTGTAAATTCTTGAAAATTGCTCTCTTGTTTTGGTCTTGTCAGTCAATATGAAAAGTATTATTGTATTGTCTGGTAATTCTTGATCATATTGAGTTAAGTAAACGCGTGATAATAAACGAATCGATTATTTAAAACCCAAACAAAATAGCAGAGGGAGGCAAGGTTCACCTAGATGGAGAAGGTACGCTAAAGTGAAATAGTAAGATACAATAAAAACGTTTCCGTAGCTTCCTTTTTGGGAAGGACCCCGCACTCCCTGGGTATTAAATTTATAAATTTTAAATGATTCACTGTTAAAAATGTTCTTAAATTTAAGAAATTTAGTCACAAATTTACTGAATTTTGAGAATAATGTAACAAAAATAAGTATAAATAAATGCCAAATTTGAAATTTGATTTTTCCCGCCATGGCGCCATATATGTGCCGCCGGACAGAGTCTATTTCACACGCTGCCACCAGGCGGTGCACCCCCTCTCAATAGCCTCACGTACCTAAGTAAGTTAGCCCGAGGGAATATAGCAGAGTTAAATAATGGGTTTTATTTAATTAGTTATTATGATTACTTCAATAAATTATTACGATTAGAAAAATCTGTTATTTTTAATACAAAATAAGAATCTTGACATTCTTTTCACTACAATCTTGATATTGTATCGAAAATTGTATAGAAATATTGTATCGATTATTGTCTTAAATATTAAGGCAAGACAATACAATATCAAGATTAATCTTGCTATTATATCGTATACGAAACGAATAATTTATTGAATTTATAGTATTGAACTACTTTGTAAACCCAGCCGGTCTTTGCATTTAAAAATATTTTATAAGGAAATAAAAAAAAATTGACATTTATTACGACCATCGTTCTTAATAAACAAACTTTAATGATTTTGTTCAAACGACATACCACTAAATCAAGCACCAAAGAAAGCGAGCTTGGTTTTCAAAACGATAAAAACTTTCTCGACCATAGCTCGCCAAGTTTTATCCCGAATAAGTACCATTAATTTAACGACTATAAAAAAAAAAGAATTTCATCTTCTCTCACCTAATTAATCGAAACTACGCGGTCCTCCGATATAATGATACCCTCTATCGAGCTAAACACCTACGTCGACGACAAAAAAGGCAGCTCTCCGTTTACTTTCTAGATCTAACAGTGTGTGAAACAAGCGCGAATTATCAGACGACGAAAGTTGCGGCGCGAATTAATGAATCGCGAACGAGCGAGAAAGTGATCATCATTGTGCGGCTTTTATGTAACGCCGCGGAGAATCGGCAAATAATTCGCAGAAACAAACGCGCGACGTGGTTTTATTGTGTTCGTTCCGATAATATAAGAAGTGGCCGGACGATGACGGTGCGGTATTCTGTTGACGCGAAAGGTGATATCGCGTGGTGGTCTTTGTTGCAATTGATTCCTTGTAAATATCGGATTTTGCTCGCTACGACGGTTTGATTGAAAGTTATGTATAAGAGAGACATTCGACAATGGAAGAATTGATTATAACCTTGTATTGTTACTGGTGATCGATCGTTTTCATTATCTTATACATATGTAGATATTCACGTTTCTCGTTAAATTTTTAATAAAAAAAGTAGAGGTTCTGATATAAAACAAATCGCTTACAGAATAAATAAATAACAGTTGATAATTCATAAAACGAACGGTTCGACATAATAAACCCTCCCCCTGAAAAATCCAGAACCCATTAAAACCCCCACGGAGGAATGTAGGTTCTCCAAACTCTTAAATTCATCTCGCGCAAACACTACACATGCACACACAATTCCTCGCGCTTCTATCTCAGTATACACGAGATTGATACATCGCGCTGCGGCTTGCACTACCCGCGTACATCCTAACAGTACCCAGCGACCTCTCTCACAATAATTTTCTCATTACCCCAAGACGCTACTCTCTCTATCTTTCCTCTTCCTCCAACCCGCTGCATCCTACACACATAGCATTCGATATTACGAATTTATTTATGCGAGGACTCGAGCAATTAACGGCAGTGAGTCGCGGGCGACACGCGCTCGCGCGCAGATACATAAATACGATTTCATACCACGCGTGCGTTTATAGTGTATGTATATATATATTACAATGTATAAAGAGCGGGTGATGAATGGAAACGCCGGGCGCGCTACCGTTACCGCGACGGCGCGGAGAATTCGTATGTAGCGGGAGTTAGGTGTGTATATGTTTGCTGAGAGCATCATGCTCGATTACTTCATTAGGAGGCTGTGATCGATTGTGTTTACGGTTGTATTGTGGCTGACGACGACGCGGCGGGTTGTTTTGTGCGGGACTGTGAAGGAGGTGAGTGGTTGATTGAATTTAGGAGACGGCCGTGGGATGAGGATCGAGTGCCGTGTATTGTGTCTAGGATGTATATGAGGTCGGTTGGGAGATGGATGTAGGATGGGAGAAATTAAATTGATTCGGTTGAGGTTGATTAATTTTTATTATATATTTGATTTTTGTAGTTTTATCACGTTGATACATAAGAAATATAATAATTTTTATATAGTTTATAAGTAGAATTTCCTCTATATTAGAGATCATGGCCATTTTTACTCTATTCACAGTATATTTCACAAACGAGAGAGGAAACTATAGATAAGTGATTTCCACACCAGAACAACAACTCATCTAAAGCGAACCCGTTCTTCCCCCTATGCACAACAAAACTACCGCAACCTTCTTCCTTACGCCTTCATCCTTCCTTCCTTCCTCCTTTCCTCTTCCCACCCACATTTCCACCTCATTCACATACTTCTCTCTCTCTTCTCATCCCACACTCCAGCTCATCACAATAACCTCTACAATCCTCCCTCGCTGGTGGTAATCGCTCGCTTTGTCGAACAACAACGAGAGACTACAGCAGCTCCCTATTGCGCGATGGCTCAATCCTCGTTCTCCTCTCTTAACGGTATAACTTATACGCGCGTGCGAAAAAAGAGCTTCGCTCGCAGCTCCATGGGAAACAGCGCGCTGTTCTCGCGAGCGCGTTTAATTGGTCACGTCGTATTATAGCACGCTTTCTACACACGGTCCGATGTCCGGCCGGATTCTAATCGATGTGGTGCCGATGAACGCGTGGTACAGAGATGCGGAAGTCAAGTTTGGTTGTTTGGATGCGGTGACAATGGGATGGGCGGCTTTGTTGGTGGGAGAAAAGAGTGATTTGTATGTAAGTGGGTGATGGCTGGATCGATCGGATGGCGCGATTCGACAGTGTGGATGTGGTGCTACTGCAGGTCGTTTAGGTGTTGTCGGTTTGTGAAAGGTGAAGTATATATTTCGCAACTGCTAAAACACGTACAAAAGTATCGGTGAATGATTCTTTTACGAAAGGTTATAATATGCTATTATCTTATGATTGGAAAATTTTATTCTTATATTAAATTAGATTAGAACTGTTCAATGTAGGATTTCGCATTGTTTCAATTTGATTTACGGCAAGCGCACTTCAATTAAATTAAATTAGACTTATTCGCACACAGCGAACCGCATACTATTCTACAAACATATATCAGCGTCGATTTATTGGCACTCCTCGATATCATCTAGCAAAAATCCCTCGATATAAAAGCGAGTCTGTATCCTCCATAATCGTATCTATTACTTCGGCCAATAAGCCATAAACCCTCCATTGCATCATATCATAATCACTTTCATCATGTAACGTCGAACAAGGTAAATACTCCGACAAAAAAGTCCTATAGCGCGTAATACCACTACACTACTTTCATTGCGTCCTGGCAATCGAGTTCTCTAAAAAAAGATGGTTATCGAATCGGTTCCCCGCCTTTGCCTTGTTTCCGATAACGCCTCTAATCGCACCGATATCATTCTATAATGTCCCGCTGCTTATTGCGCAAACATCCTAGTCATAGCGATTAATTCATACATCATTTATATTTGGTCTAAACTTTCCTTCCATTAACCAACTGAAACCTTCGTTCTCAACATTCCATCTACACTTATTCCTATAACCCTTCAAATACCAACCACCAAAAAAAAAAGAAACTCTATCCACTCACTTCTATCTCCATCTCGGCAGCAATCGCGGAAACGCTATACATTACTCGGCGGGATGATCAATTAAACCTGCAGAGCAAAGTCGAATGGGATTGGCAGACAAACGCTGCTGCTGCTGCTGCTTATCTTCGTATACCGCGCGGGGCTGCATTTTCCTATCGCGAGGGTCGTCGTCTTATCGGATGTACGTCGACCGAGCGGACGGTACAGATGCCGATCGAGATGTGTTGAGGCTGTTTTTTGCGCGGTCACCGGATTGCTCTGCCGCTATGATCGCGCTGGTTGTTTTTTGCCGTGGGGTGAGTGGATGGATGAGATGGCTTGTTGGGTAAATGTTGTGAGTGGCTGGGAAGAGGATGTGTCTTCGTTAGGATAAATATTGATATATAAGACTTTAATATTTAGACATTTTATTCATCTGCTATATTGTTTTATTCATTAACAATAGGAGATGAAGGCAACAAGTATTTTACGAATTTAAAAACAAATTAAAATAAGAGACAAACCCATATAACCGACTCTTCGATTGCTTAAAGCAGAGCATTAGACGTAACAGACTTCTTGCGCTCGATGCTAATTTAAAGCATAATACGAATAACCGCTAGTGGGGTGTAATTCAAACATTACCATATCGTTACATAACCGAGACGCACCGCGAAACGCAAAAAAAATTGTACCACAAAAAGGCCTATGAGAAAACTTTTCCTTTCATCGCGTCCATAATCACATAATCGCGCTTTTTCTACCTCCTACTTATACACACCACAAAGTTTGTCGACCCGAACTACTCTCCATCCGAGCACCGCGACGTTCTAAACAGTCACCCACAACCGTTCTATAAACTATACCACCAACAGTCCGCATAATCATCGCCGAGACCAAACCGCGGCTGCCGCGCGATGCAGCCGGCTGCCGAGTACCAGCAAGGATGCTGAAGTGGGTGCACCAGCAGACGACGCCGCTGCCGAAGAGCCCAGCGCCGGCACCATCGCCGTCGCCATGTGCTACCAGCAGCAGCAGTAGTAGTTGTGGTAATAGCAGCAGTAGTAGCAGTGGTAGCAGTAGTGGTAGCAGTAAAGGAAGTGCGAAGAGTAGCAGCAAGTGCAGCACGCCTGAAAGTACAGGGACTGAGCCGAGCAAGAGCTGCGAGGACGAGACGACGACAGCGACGGCGACGTTTTGCGATAGCAATGGGAATGTCAGGAGGAGGATTGGGGTAAGCTTGGGTTGTCTTTATGTATAATGTAAGAAAGTAGCGTTTCTTTTTTTAGGTTCTTTTTTGTACTTTTATGATTAGGATGTAGAACAGAATTGTGCTGGTCTGAGTAATTACACGACGAAGAGTTTTGAAAAATGTAGTGTATAAATGGCGTAAATCACTGGCATTTAGAATTATAATGACAGTATAATGTCATCTCCACATTGCGAGGCGTTGGAAAATTAGAAAGTCGCGCGATTTTCTAATTGTACCTGTGATAAGATCTGGGCCCACACACACGTGGTTGAGGAAAAAATCTACAGCTGCTTTTTCAGAATCACACACGAATATGTTGCTACATACATATATCTTTCTTCAACCGAAAATTTTAATAATATTTTTCAATACTTTTAAGTTTACTAATAAGATATAGGTGAAATTTAATAACTTATACATGAAAATAGCATACATCTATCAACCGACGTTAACCAATTATCAATTAAATTACTTTAAATCCAAAACAATCACTCAGCCGAAACTTTCTCCGTAATTGATTGGTCAATCATTCTGAATCCTTGTACGAAACGTAGCCCTCCGCATCTTAAGAAGACAAATGAATCAAACGCGCTTCTTCAATCAATTACCCCCATTCAAAATATTTTCTTCCTAACAAACTACACTTTCCGATCTCTCTACCTCCACCAAAACCACACAGCTCGTAAAAATCAAATACCCCAGCACCTTGGAACCGAAACAAAGACCAACCGTAGGATCCACACGCAGAGATACTCCCGATCTCGATTCTCCCTAGTATGCTGTAGTACACACCGACGCTTGGCCCATCCAGTAAGTACATTACGAAAGACAGGCGCGTGCGCATGGGAATTCGGGAAGCCAGCCGCGTGCGTCCGACACTTTTGTTCGAAGCGCACGCGCGTGACGCAACGCGAGCGTCCGGTTTGCTCTTTCACCTCTGCTGCTGCTGCTGCCACGGAAAATCGTGTCGTTCGAGTTGCGGAGGTGTACTACAGCTGGGCAGTGGATGTTTTGGATTGGGTATTGAGGTTGCTATGGGTTACCGTGGTTGTAAGTAGGTAAATCGTGCGATAAAAAAGGTTGGGAGTTTGGAGGTGATTATTGTTGCTGACTCACTGTGAGGTTGTTGGAGAAAATTTATTCTGACAAGACACAAACTTTAATTATGAAATTCGCATTGTTCGCTTTTGTAGTAAATGTTATTTCTATTCTGGATGTTGAAACTTATAAAGAATATTCTAATGAAATCCTTTGCTTCACAATTACGTATGTGTACATTCTTTTCTCTACCTATAGGATATTTAAATGTTTCGAATATCGTATAAACTACGCACACAGCGGAGACTTTGCACGAAAACGTTTTATTGCGCGTTTGAAACGTTTGACAGTACTTCGCTAATAGACGAAACAAACTTATGTCACTGCTGGGTATATACACACAGTTTACACAAAAATAATGTGACTACTTGAAATAAGGAAAACTTTCCTAAAAACCATTTTTATTGTAGCGGTAATAGCTCCGCGCTGTGTTCCTTAAACAAACTTTTCAGCGCGGCGCCTTTACTTTGACACTTTCTAAAGAAAAAGATTTTTTTTTATGAATGGCGCCGCTCCTAAGTAGAAAACAGTCGGCACTCGACGCGTGCTCTCCCAGGCGACATCTAAGCCGGCTTATTATGCAAATTTACAAAACTTTCGCCTTATTATATTAGTTTCCTACTCGTTGGTTAAAAGTGTTGACTTTTTCAGCGTCGCGCCTTTATTGTGTATCCATTCCAATATCTATGTAAAAATACCATTAACATAAGTATATAATAAGAAAGCTCTTGAATCTTGAGTATCTCCTTACAGTTGATAAATAAAAAATACAATACACCCATCGCTTTCATTCCTATACAAAATCTTTAAACCATCATAAAATAGAAAACACAACAATTAATTAAATACATCTTTCCTCATCATCGCTCATTCTCTATCTAACAACCACAAAAAGCCCAAAAAATCACGACTCACCCTCACCAAGAAACTCCAAACCAACTTTATCTCAACCCAAGTCGCATCAATCCTCATCAACCCAATTCCACGCAGCCATCATCTCACCTCTATAATAATTCTCGCGCCGCTGGCTACCAACCTGGCGACACGCGCGACGCGCATTTTTCCCTTTCACTCTGCCGCGAAAAAATGGAGAGTAATGCTTGCCACCGTCGTCGTACGCGATAAAACTCGTACGTAGTGTATATACACTTGTCGCACCTCGTGGCTTTATAATTCCGTTTTCATTGCTCGCGTATACGCCGCGGCGGCGATTACGCTACCCACACATACACACACTTTTACCGTGGAGCACGCGGTGGTGGCAAGGTCGTTCGTTAGAGCGTGCGCGCGGAATGGAAAGTCGCGCTAGTTAGTAAATGTAAATATTGAGAGTGGAGAGTGGGTCTCTGTGTTGATTGAAACGGATAGAGTGGGATCTTTTTTTTTTCTAAAAGAGTTATTGTGCTGTCGCACAGTTAGAATGCTGTGCGTGTAAAGAGTGTCGTATTGTTTTTGGAATGGAAAGTAGGATTGTAGTGGTGGAGGTTTGGTTAGCGTTGTGAACATTGGTATATATATATACGATTCGTATCGCATGTTGGTTGTTGGTAATTGGGATTGATGTGTCTGGGCTTCGACAATTCAATTGTGCGCTGTATCTGCGATATTTATTATACAGATTATAATTAAAATCAGTTGAAAATGTACAATTACGCGTAAGCCTTCTATAAGAAAAACCTTAATTTCTATCCGATACGTATACATACTATACAAACTAATTACTATTCCCCTATACACTACTCACCAATTAACCATTAATTTCCATCTACGGCGCGCCCATTATTCAAATCACACTGTGAAAGTCCCGCGATGCCCCCCACGAGCCATAATCTCTATAGCCGCTCGAAAACCCAATCCGAATCCAATGCACCGCGACAGATCTCGCAGAATTCCTTCGTCTACCGAGCAATCTCGAACGCAGTGTATATAACACAGCGCGACAAACGCGGGCAATCAAGCGTCCCGCGACTTTCACCCTTGGGCTTAGTCAATCGCGAAGTTTGAAATAAAAAAAAATAACGCGCCGGAATAATTACATCGTCACTCGGTGCGGTGTATAAAGCCATTGACCGGTAGAAGAATCGGCGGAGGTGGATAGGATGCATTGTGGCAGAGGAAATAGTTGTGGATTGAGAGAGAGAGAGAGAGGTGTAATTACGTCGTTGTGATGAAATTTTATGAGGGATTGAATGGTCGCGTTTGCGCCTTTTTAAGAGGGATATTCGTTGATTAACGATTTGGTTTTATGGGCCTGATTGGTCTTAGATTTTTTATGCGCAAGTGCGGCGCGGTTGCAATGGTTTACTGTAGAGATTGATAGAGAATTTTATGGGGTAATTATAAATTTCGTAGAAAGGAAAAGTTATAGTTTAAAGTAATTTCTGTTTTCTATATTAACGAGAAATGAAAAGAGAATTCCCTTTGCAAATATAATTTCGTTCGTTTTACTATGCCAATACCGACAATTTCCCCCGCGAAATCAAAGGCACACCGCTAATTTCCTATACCAACTTCACCACATCCACTCGTCCATCGCAAAAACTACCTTGCGACCACTACGATTCTCCTCATTTCTCTTTCACGTCCGCACTCGCATGCACCTGCGCGCGATCGGCCCGTTATTTTTATTATTAACCATCGCTACACCGCTGCGCTCGATATTCGCTCTAATCAGTCGCGCGCAGCGTCGGCCTGTAATGGAGAACCGGAGCCGCCGCTCGTCAAAACAGTTATAGGAGGCTCTCTCGTTCTCCTGTCGGATGGTCTTCGATCTGCGCTAGCGGATAGAGAGGAAGGAAAAGGATTGCAGTGTGGGAATGATCGGGATGAGGTGTTGGGTAATGGGCCGTTTATGACTGCGATTTTCCCGCGTGGATAAGCGGCGCGCGAAAAAATCGGTAACGGGGTATATTAGCGGTGAGGTGGTGGTTTTTAAAGATCTCTAGATTGGCTGGTAGTGGAAATAAGTTGTGGATATTCGTAATTATGAGATGCAGGGTAATTATACGATGGTTATTGACGTTCCGAGTATCGCGGTTGATCGTAGGGCTGCACGAGGGTAAGAATACAATATTTCTGTAATTATTGTCTCGCTCTTGTAAATTCTTGAAAATTTCTCTCTTCCAGTCAATATGAAAAGTATTATTGTCTTGTCTTGAAATTGTTGATGATATTGGAGTTACGCAGACGTGCGACAGTACTTAAAAGCGAGTCAATCATTTCAAAAGGTCTGAAACCCAAATAGCAGGGGGGACGCAAGGTCAACGCAAAAGTGTAGCTGCGTAGACGCGCGACAAAAAGCAAGTCGATTATATAAATTGAATTATGATTATTTTGATAAATTATTAAGATTAGAAAATGTTAAGTTATTTTCAAGACAAGTCAAGATTCTTTACATTCTTGACACCACAATCTTGATATTGTATCCAAAACTGTATATAAATATGGTATCGATTGTTGTCTTGAATATCGATACAAGACAATACAGCATCAAGATTAATCTTGCTATATCGTGCAGCCCTACCTG
>UXGD01003921.1:0-18758 GCA_900474315.1 Torymus auratus
AGTTTTCGATACAATATCAAGATTGTGGTGTCAAGAATCTTGTCTTGTCTTGAAAATAACTTAACATTTTCTAATCGCAATAATATATCGAAATAATTATAATAACTAATTAAATAATATCAATTATTCAACTTTCAGACAAAGCCGTCTTTATTAACTCAATAAACTTAGGTAATAGTTGCTCATTACCATGTACTAACGAAATGTTTTAGTGGTAAAGGCTGGCGAGGTGGTCATTGGTACGCTCCTTATATCCTCTCTAACCGGGTTACTTAGGTACGTGAGATCACACGGAGGGGGTGTGCCGTCTAGCGGCGACACACAAACTAGGCTCTGGTTGGCGGGAAAAATCAAATTTCTTAAAAGCAAATCGCCGGATGGCACGCAGCATGCACTGTAAGCAAGCGATAATGTATTTTTTTTAAATAGTCAACTCGCTTACTGTTTCGCGTCTCCGGGCCTTGAGCCTTCCTCTTCTACGTGGACATCGTATACCCCGACTATTTATGTTTAAGACTTTTTTATATAATCGACTTGCTTTTTGTCGCACATCTGTGTAACTCAATTTTTGTGTCGACCTCGTGTTTCCTGGTTATTTAGATTTGAGACCTTTTCTAATGATTGACTCGCTTACTATCGCTCGTCGTCGTAACTCAGTATGATCAAGAATTTCAAGACAAGACAATCAAACTTTTAATATTGGCTGAAAAGACCAAGACAAGAGAAGAATTTTCAAGAATTTACAAAAGCGAGACAATAATTACAGAAATATTGTATTGTCTTGCTCTCGCGCAGCTCTAATAGAAACTATCCTTCTTCTATTGCTAGTTATTAATCGCCCTATTTGCACATCACCAATTTCTATGTAGAACCATATTATTACTATTTAGTCTTATATTGTAGTTTGTTTTTTAAAACGGCCATTACACTCTTGAATCACGTCTTCACTCCGAACCCCCACTACACGCTGCTTAAACTACGCATAAAAGCAACCTTTTCCAGCGCTAGCGCAAAAGGTACGTTAATAAAACCTTATCGCTATTTTCTACGAGCACAATCTCAAGCTTGCAATAGACCCGTCCCCCATCCCTCGTCGCATGCACACGCTCAATAGCGTCTTGCGCGTCTTATCAGGTGTCTCGGGCGCGCCTTCTTGCCGCCGACACCTTGCCGCGCTAATAGCCTCTCGCGAGATAACCGCGTAATTAGATCCCGCACCGCAATAATGCAGCCCTATGCTGCTGCTCTTTTCGCGCGCGCGCCTGCCTGCGAAGACAGCGATACGTCACTCTGAGCACGCACCGAGGCTTTGCCATGCAAATTCCACCCTCCCTGCGCAAATCCTACCACTTGACGGCTCTTCATACGGCGCGTGACGTCTCTTTCTCCCACTCTCGGTGCGCGTTTGTTTGTTTACAAAGAAGATAGCGCGAGAGCCTGGGCGTGGCGTGACGGGCTGTTTAGCTCTGAAGAGGAGGAGGCGAGTGTGGGCGCAGTAAGGGCGTCGAGTGGTAATTTAATTAAACAGAATTGGAGCCAGTTGCCGCGGCTTTTGTTATTCCGCGAGGTAGCTGCGAGTATCGCCTCTGGTAATAACGATTTAACGAGGTAGACTATAGTGCGCTTATTTATTTATAAGCTTTGTCGAGTCCTTTATCTCTGTGTGCTGATAGATTTGTAATTCATGGTTTTATACGTGATGGAAGATTAAAGAATGTCTTATCTTGATTATTTTATTACATACGTCGTTTATTATTATTATCAAGGGTGCCACTTTAAAAATTTAAAGCTGAATAAATTAACTTGAAGCTTTGTTACGATTATTCAGTGTTTTCTACGTCTGTTCTTCAATATTAAATAATTCCCTATTCTTACAAGTAGTTTTCCATTCACTATATTTAAAATGTTTACGTTATTACATTATCGAAACTTTCCTTAATTTAATGCTTTGCATCCTAATTAATTAATTTTCCCTCCAAGAAATACAGGTGTATTACATATATAACTATTAAAAGATCCACTATTTTTTATAATAATAATAAAAAAAAAATTTTAACTGCTAGCCATCGGTACTTCAACTTCACTCTGAAAAAATTACCTCCAAGCTGATTTTCGAAAATTTATGATCCGCGCGCTTCCTATAACTCTTGCCTCGCCGGTTCTCATCAAATAACCGCAATTTTGCAAACAGTTCACAAACAAGCGCCGCTCTCGCAACAAATTTCGCCCCTTATAGCTCGCGAATTCTTCCCCCGCGATGAACCACTTAACCTCCAAACTTGCCCATCATCTCCGTCGCGCAAGTGCTTCCGAGGGGCGCGCGGAAAATACTTCTTGCCAATAACTAAATTGCAAAAGTTAACCGACCGACTCCTCCGCCTCGCCTAATTTATGCATGAGGACAGGGATACACGAGGCGCTGGCTGCGCGCCTATAATAATAATACGCGTCTACTGGAATGGCCTCGTTTATTCTTCATTCTCGTTATCATTAGCCCCCGCGATTTATCACAATTTTCAGAGAGAGAGAGAGCGAGAGAGGGAATAATTTTCGGTCACGCGGCGTCTCGGACGATTAGACGGAGTGTCGCTGCGCAGCCGCGTGCCGTAATGGAAATTGATTTCGAAGATTCGCGGGGCGCTATTAGTGGCGAGGTTTGGTTTGTGATTTATGGTTGGAGCTGTGGGATTGTTTCGCATTTAATCGTGGAATTTACATGAAAATACCTTGCTTGATTGTTTTTTACGTGACTTGCATTTACTAGCCTTATGTATGTGGAATTACGCAATTGCACGGAAAAATAGTAGGTATAGGGTAAACACTTTGGCGAATTTTACTGGAAACTTTAAAGCTCGGATAGTTTAGCGTAATTTACTCGAGTCACTCTGGTAAAGTTTACCGAAGTGCCAAAGTAAATATTTGAGCTCATTGAAATTCTTGTATTTATGAGTTTCCGTTCAACATTTAAAGTTTTTCAATAATATTATATAACTCTGACAAGTTTGTATCAGTAATTAAGAATCGATAAATAATGTTTCAACAGAAAAATGCGAGTGGCGAGGGAATAATTCAAATTTATCATCTTTATAGAAACATACATTATTAACTAACAAAATATAATTTTATCAAAATAAAATAAATTGGCCTCGAATAAATTAAATATAAGTGAAAAGACTTTGTTATTTTCTGTGCGTAGGATTATATTTAATTGATAAATATTATTCTAGAATACTTTCTTCTTCTGTTGATATTTATTTTATACTTCTGCTATATTTAATATTATTCATATTATTCTTATAATATTTGCTGTATTAATCAAATTTGTGCGTATTTCCATATATTAAATGAAAGCTAATTTTTGTTCACACATGAGAAAATTTATTTACGCACGCTATTCCATATTACACGTTAAATTCCATATACTTTCAAGCGAATCGTTGCGCTGCATTACGTTTGAGCACAGAAAACTCAAAAGCACAAAGTCATGTCGATTTCAGCGTTATTGAATTAAATTTTAATTAACTATTTCACGAAGAAAATTGCTCATTTTATTAATTGGTTTAAGCTGCCGAGCGACAGTTATAATTATATTACATTTTATTCAAAAGGGTTTTTAACATTTTTAGAATAAATGCATTTAAATTACGATGTTTAAATTAAACGCAAGCTGAACGAGTCCGCTTTGAAATATAAAATAAACTTTACAATGGGTATTTGTAATTTACAAGGGGGAGAATTCCAGTAAAATATAAATATTCATAAAATCGCAAACTTATTTACCCGTTCCTTGTACAGAATTCTGAAAATCATTGAAGTTTCGCGTACAGAACTGTAATTAACTTGCAGTCCGTTCTGCAACAATACTCTCTCGCCATTATATCCATACTTGTCCATGACCGGTGGCGCTTAACGGTACGGGAGCCATGAAGAAGCGTATCGCGATAATAATCGCCGCGGCTGGTCTTCTTTCCCCTCTCGTTATCTCTTTTTTTCTGGGACGCGCGCGGCTTTGTTCTTTTTCAGGTTTTTTATTTTGTTTCAACGTCATCCGACGCGTACCTTTGATCGTGATGAAGTTTATAGCGAAGGTTTTGAGCATCATGGGAAGAATAAAAGTCTGGCTAGCAGGGGATGATCTCAGACTTCTTACTGCCGGTGGGAATAAGCTCGGGGCAATCGTACTTTGGATCAGGCTTTGTCGTTAATGGAAAAAATCTGCGAGGAAATCTCCAGCTGATTGTCTTAGATTCTCGCAGTGTTCCGTTTCTGTTTGCTGAAAGTTTAGACTGAAATGTCGAATTCTTAAGTAAGTACGTGAGTTAGTACGTTTAAAACTTTTACCCTCGATTTCATCTTATTACTTCATCGTTTTATCAATCAAATGTCATGTTAGCTATTCACAGCATTTTTCTTTTTGGTCAAATGTGTAGCTAACATTTCATGATTATGACTACATGAAACTTGGAGACTAAGTCTGGTAAAGGTCTGAAGAGGAAAGTTTAGTTCTACTCTGATAAATGAGACGATTCGAAACTAGTTATTCTCTTTAAAATACGTCTAAAAAGTTCACAGCTCCATTGTAGTCCAGTTACTCCAGTTAGCTCCAGTACTCATAACGTGAGCTCATTGGTCAATCGCGAAAAAATCTGGAAAAGTATTTAGTTATATCTAAACTAATGATTTATAATTGATATTACATTCAAAAAGCAGCCTGAATAACTTATATTTCTTCTCACATTTTTCATCAGCTTTTATACGTTATTAAGGAGAAACAATATATTGCTTGGGGTCTAAGTGAATATCATTTTTTTCCGCATCCACCTAGATCTTCATCCAGCACGTTGAAAGTCCAGGGAAAGTCTCGGAGCACATCAGCCATATAGCGGTACACCAGATTTGCCCCCTAAAAAAAGGGCTTGGATAGATTTACATCCTCACTCTTGGAGCGTGTTTTTTTTTCTTGCATTAAATCCCGTCCGCTTCTTAATAGACACGCACAATAAAGCCACTACATACGTCTACACTTAGCTCATTCATCTCGGGGCAATTCGTACCCGCCAGTCTTTGTTATCCCCGCTCGCGCATGCATATACACACACACACACACACCACCACGTGCGATGAAAGCCAGAGACGATGGTATAAATAAATCCAGCCATCCATCTTTCCCTCCTTTCTTCTCTCCCTCGTGCTCGCGCACTCGTCTTTTTACTCGCTCTCTCTCGCGTCTCTCTTGATTTCGCTCTTTCGCCGTGATGATTTATACAGGGTGGAATATCAACAGTGTGCGAAATTTAACGCGGGGGGGAGTATGGCTTTTAATTTTTTGGTGAATTATTGTAATCTTGAGGTCGGAATGACGTATGTTTATGTTTATCGGACACTTTTTGATATTGTGGATAGAAGTTTGAATGAATAATTTCAATTAATTATATAAACAAATTACATAGCCCTCGTAATCCAAACATTATGGAGTATATTGTGTTGCGCAATAACCTATTACATAGTTATACTACTCTGAAGCGCTATATCGTCATTAACGATGATTAAACGTACTCAGTACAGCAATACAACAAATTTTCATAATATCCCACTCATCCGTATTAACCAAAGTATCCATTCATCTCGAACATTTCCACAACAAATTTATCCCTCCCACGCGTCTCGCTCACATTCTATATTTACGCCGAAAAGCGTCACATCGGCTTAACCATCCACATCCAGCCAAATTCAATATCAATTAATCTCCTTCTATTTCTTTTTTCATTTCGTTATCTCGCCTCCCCCATCTCTCATCTCTGCCTCCCTTTTCTCTCCTTCATCTCCGTGCAGAGCTGCCCGGCAGAATTACGCCGTGTTCTCCTCCTCCTCCTCCGTAGAACTTCGCGCGGTCTGTCATCCGCGTGCTGAAACCTCCACCCCGAGAGAGGGAGAGACGTTATAGTACACTACATCCGCGCAAACGAAGTTACGGCCGCTGCGGCTGCTACGCGCGACGCAACAACGGTTCCGCCTTTTGGGAAGGTGCACGAGTCGTGTGGAAAGCTTCCTCTCGCGTGTTTACTATATTTATGTCGGGGGAATTTTCTTGGAGCGTGTAGTGCAGGTGGTAGTGATGACGACGACGACGGCGACACTGGTGGTAGCTTAATTTGGGTTTATTTTCGGTGGGGCAGGGCTTTTAGATGGGGGACAAAAATTATTTAATGGCCGGGGTAATGAGTGTTTGTTGCGCGGGGTGGTTCTATGTATAGGTTTGGACAGTGGGGGAAGCCTTGTATGAATTAGGGAAAGAAACAAATGGAATATCTTTTGTTATTTGTACATGGGACTTATGTGCGTCAATGGAAGTAACTTATTGCTCTTTAATAGTTTTCATTTACGCATTCGCCTAATTCAAGGAAGCAGGAAACGAATTGAAAAATGTACTTTATAATGGGCATTATTAAACTGACAAAAAGTTTTCCTGAACGTGTCCATCTTTCGTAATTTGGAACGGGCTTGTTATTTGAAATGAAAGAATTTTTTATTTTTTAAGTGATAAACTAGTAGAATTTAGTCATTACAAAAGGTACAAATATTTTTTTAATTTACGAAATTCTTTTGATTTATGGATGGTTTTTTGTTTTGACGTTTCGTCAGATTACTGGCAATCGTTAGCTTATTAGCGGGAAACGAAAGCAACGGATATTTCAGCGCACGTTTTGCGTAAAATTTTATCAACTGATAACATTGTCCTGATAACCGATGGACTTGAGTCATTTAAGACGTAGTGGTATATATAAAAGGAGGTTAAAGTAATTCCAATACTTAAGTCTAATAAGTAAGTCACGTCAGAACCATAGTAAATAAAAAATTTAGTAAAATGTCTGGAGCAACGAACATTGTTACTTTAATTATTGTAACCGTTCTTGCCGATTTTTCGAATTGTCAGACGAACTACTGCGCACTTCCTTCGTGCCCTGGCGGTTCCCATACTCTATGTAAATACACAGTAAGTTTATTGTTCAAATTATTACTGTTGGTCTTTTTTTATACAGTTATTGTTTAGTGTGCAATAAATCTTATCTGTTTATTGTAAAACAATGACATTTTTATGCTAGACAATACATTCCTGCTACTGAAAACCTTTTTTTTTTTTTTAAACTAACAGGGTTTCAAAATTCTTAACTTCCGTAGGAACTTTACATTGCCCAAATTATTTAAATAATGTACTTGACAACAATAACTACTCAATTTTCATTAAGAAGTATTTTGCGTAGTTCATTGTTGCTGACTTATGCATTTTCTACATTGTAGGAAAAAGAATACAACGATACACAGAGAGAAATTTCCTACAGAGAATTTTACAAGGTACCATTGTAATTCTATCACAGACTGCCCACATTGGCATTTTTACTTTGTACTCTAGTAATTTTTTTTAGGGATGCTACGAATTTTTCGTAGGGATGCTACGAATTTTTCTAAGGAACATATAATTTTTTAAGGAACCTACGAATTTTTCTAACAAATTCTTGTAAAAATGCCAATGTGGGCAGTCTGTAAGAGAATTACAATGGTACCTTGTAAAAATTACTAGGCAATTTCTCTCCATGTACATGCAAAACGTCATTACGGATATGTGCAAATTCTCATTGACCTATACTGTAAAATTTGCAGTTAATATTCGAGAACAGATACGGATAGCAATGAAATGGGAATTCCAGATTTCAATACAATTTGATTAATTTCTATGTGTTCATTTCCACGCGCGGACATTTCTATCAACATGGAATTTTTAATATACCACGAGCCCTCATGTGCATGTATCATAATACTGTTTTTCAAAGAACGATTCAATTCCTATATCAACGATACCCTAGTTCTCGACCATCATAATTTTCATCCAATCTCGAACTTTGTAAAACTCTTCATGACACACTTCTGCTGTGAAACAGTCGGTCTCATCGAAGTGCTTGCAAGGTGGTGACCTGGGCAGTGGTCTAAATCAGCAAGAGCGCAACGAGATCGTTAGCAGGCACAACACCCTGCGTCAGCACGTTGCCACTGGAGCTGAGACGCGGGGCTCACCTGGACCCCAGTACGGCGCCAAGTCCATGCCCAACCTCGTGTGGGACAACGAGCTGGCCACCATAGCCCAGAGGTGGGCAGACCAGTGCACTCCCGGGCACGACAGTTGCAGGAAAGTCGGTACGTAGTTTATAAAGTCAGAAGGCTCTTGAAAAGTAAGAGGGATACATTTGCAGGGCAGTATGCTTTTTATTGAGAAGATATGAAGTAAATTATGTTTCTTTGAATTTCTTTGTATTCAAAGCCAGTATTCATCATCTATGAGATTAATATGACTTATGACTTGAATCATTTCAAATGTTGATGTAGGAAAGGTCGAACAGGATGGTGTTGAATTTGGTACAGCTTGAATTCATACAATTCCAATTGATTCAATTCACAAATTCAAATTCTCTGATATTTATCGTATAGTACTAAGTGTGATGATTTTCCAATCAGAAAACATTACAAATATTTCTCCTTATCTGGGCAATAAAAATCAGGCGATATATTTACGGATGTCGGTGAATTTCAGAGCGTTACTCGGTTGGCCAAAACGCCGGCCGTGTAGGAACGAGTGATGACATTACCACCCTCAAATACACTTCCATCGTCGACAATTGGTACAATGAGGTCGCGTTGTTCAATCGTGAAGGCGTTACGAGTTACAAGTAAGTTTCTTACGATTCCTCCGAATAGCAGAAATTACATAATATAACGCGAATTTGCTTTTGATCACAGGTTTGATTCCAATACGGGCCACTACACGGCGTTGGTCTGGGCGAAGACGACGAAAATAGGTTGCGGTGCCAGGAAATACTCGGATGGAAGAATCAAGAATCTTCACCTCATCTGCAACTACGGACCCGCGGGTAATGTGCAAACTCAGTCTGTATACGAGAAGCGTTGAGTACTGATCAAAACGCAGGATAAAAACTAGTCAAGTTTAAAATATTATGTACAGTGGGTTTGACATTATTTGTATTAAGGTTAACATTATTGTATTTATGAAAATAAAATTGTTCCAAGGTCACACGTGCCAACAAACTCCTACTCTACCTTCGTTTTTATTCCACGTAATAAATCATTTTGGAGCGATGTATCCAAAGCAATTTTAAAAGGGAGCCGAATGAAAATGAAAAAATCGAGATTGAAAGTTCACTTTCAGCCGGCTTCTTTGATAACTCTCTTGAGAAAATGAAGTTAAATGTACACGAGTTTCCTTCCCGAACTCTTCAACTCGGGCGTGCGCCTCTATCCTGTCAAAAATTACGCTTTTTTCACGAGCCTCTATTCTCCAATGGAAAGTCGCATCTTCTACATTAAGTCTTATAACGTTTAATCATCTTCTTTTCCATCAAACAATTTAAACACTCGAAATTGTAGTTGTCCGGAGAAGAAAAAAGTCTGGACCAAGTCTGGCTAAAGTCTAGCTGCAAAGTCTCGCTTATGGGACAATTCCAGACATTTTCCCAGATCTCGTGTTGCGAAAGTCTGGAAGAATACCAGACTTTTTGCCAGACCTCGTGTTGCGTAAGTCTGGAAGAATCCCAAACTTTTTGTCAGACATTCTACTTAACCTCGAAAAGTCTAGGAAATTAGCCCAGACTTTAATGCAGACTTTCTGCCAGATTTTCAATAACGCATCAAAAAGTCTAGAAAAATAAAGCAGACGTTAACCAAGACTTTTTGCCACACTTTCAATCTAGCAGCGAATTCTAGGAAAACGTCACACTTTAATCCGGACTCTCTGCCAGACTCCTGAATAATATTTTATAATAATAATAATTCAAAATAAATTTTATTCTGTAAAAACTTAGTAATTTTTTAAAATTAGTATTAATATTCATTTCACAAACAAATTCTATGTAAAATTGGACTTCTGGGATCGTCAGCGGAAAGAATAAATCTGGATTAAAGTATGACGTTTTTCCTAGACTTCGCGGCTAGATTGAAAGTATGGTAGAAAGTCTTACTTAACGTCTGGTTTGTTCTTTGAGACTTTTCGATGTGTCAATGAAAATCTGACAGGAAGTCTGGATTAAAGTCTGGGATATTTTTCAAGACTTCAAGGTAAAGTAGAATGTCTAGCAAAACGTCTGGTATTCCCCTAGACTTTCGCAACACGAGGTCTAGAAAAATGTCTGGAATCGTCTTATTAGCGAGACTTTAGCCAGACTTCGTCCAGACTTTTTCGTTTCTCTAGTTCTTTCGAGAATTCGTTCATCAATGCAAAGCGACCTTTTCTCTGCCTTCAAATTGGAAACCTGTCGACATTGAGAACACTCGGACGAGAGTAGAAAAAAAAAGAAATATCTCGAATTCGAAAAATCCACACCTCCAATTCGCAAGAAAAATTCGGCAAATATTTCGCAAGCCGAAAAATACGAGGCACTCGATACCCGATCTCTCCACCTCCGGCTCTTTTTCCCTGTCGCTCGCGATAACGGCATCGAAAAAGAGCCGCGCGCGCGTCTCGTCGTCATCGTCGTCTTCCGTGAGCGAGCAAGCGAGAGGGAAAACCTCGAAATTCTCACTGAAAAGTTGCGACGACCCTCGGGGATACTCGCTCTCTCTATCTCTCTCTTCCTTTCGCACATGTATATATATCGATATCCCAAGCCCCGGGACGAATCATATTCCGAGAACATACGCGAATTTACATACATACCCTCTCTCTCTCTCTCTCTCTCACTCTTCCGCGCTCTGGCGCGTTATTTGATCCCATCTGATTTTATTCGGCCGAGCGAGAGCGAGTGAGTAACAATATTTTGCTGTTCTCTTATTCAGAGCTCCCGGGGATATATATCCCTTTTGCATTTTTCCCAGGCACACTGGGGGTGTGCCGGACTGTTTTCGCCTCCCCTATCACCCAGTCTCCGACTATTATCAAGAATAACATTCGGGATTCTTCGCTCCCTTTCGCGGCGTTGTTTTTTCATTAATAATGGCCCGAGGGTGTGGAGGAGAGAGAAACGAGGTGGCCCCCGACGAGAGGTCGGACGAACGCGCGAGCGCGCGAGGAATACAAATTTATTTTTTTTCGACGCGCGTGTTATTACCTCAGACAGGTGGATATCTCTTCTCGTGCGTGCGTGCGTGCGTGTGCGTTTGTATTTATGAAATACCATTTTTTTTCGCGTGCTCGGGATACGTTCGGCCGCAAAGTTGTGGACGCGATGAGAACGGATGGGGCGGGTTGTGGTGTGGTGAAAATTTTTATGGGGTAATTTGAATGGGGAAGGCCAAAAAATGACTTAGGGGAAAGTGGGTACTTTTTGTTACGATTTTCTTGTTTGTATCTAATAAGTAGGTGTTCTAAGTAGGCGTTAGCATTAGAATTCATTTCCCGAAAGTTATTTAAAAATATTTTTAATTTGTTCATGTTGGCGCAACTCTAAATTGTATACGGCTACACTCTGACAAGGTAAAAGTAATTACATTAAGCGGAGAATTTTACCAGAAAGAAAAACATTACCCTGAATAAAAGTTAATTTGTAATATTCAAAAGCTAAAAAATTTACTCGCAAAATGACTCGCGCGCCTCGTACAATTAAAATTATATTTCGCCATGCATTCATTTCTAGAATCTAAAATGATCCCTGGAAAAATTTTTATTTCCACACGTATAGCGCGGCGTTAATGAAAACGCGAGAACACCCAAACTGAAATTATACCAAAATTAACATCGTACAGCGGCGGGCAGCAATTTTTAGAAAAGCAGAAATTCTGCATCGCTTCACATTTCTCCCCCTCTCTCTTTTTCTCATAAAAATGCAATTTCACCTACACCCATTGACCCAGTTTCGCGGCGGCCGGTTCACTGCTCTTTCTCTCTCTCTCTGACTCGCTCTCCTGCGAATTTAACTTTTTAAAATTCTTAATTACATCTGAATGGGGATGGCGCGAAAGTTAGTCCCTGTGAGCTTCCTGCCTTTCTGACTCTTTTTCCTGCGCTCTTCTCCCCTTCACGACTGGTATTTCACAAAGGAATTCTTCGATCATTACGGGGCGATTCTTCCCACCCCCCTTGGCGCCGCCGTCGTGTGTTTTATCGAGCGTCGCGACGCAGCGCGACGTGAGAGGGTTACAAGTCGAGTGCGATGACGACACGGTGCAGTCAAGTGCCGCGTCGTAGTTTTGTAATTACGCAGTCGACGCGCGTCGGTTGCTAATTGTGCATGCGTCAATGGTAATTTGTTTTATGTAATTTTGAGGTCGAATTTTTTAAGTGGAACTTATTTTTTATTCTTTCGTTGTAATAAATCTATATTCTTCATATTTAGTATTTTCCTTTCTTTCTCGTATTTACAGCTATATACGCGTTTTTTTCGGTACGTATGTTCACACGGTTGAAAAAAAAACTCAAGGGGTACAGGTTACAATGCGAATATCATATTTCCAATATAGAGAGTGCACTTCACAGCAACGAATATAGCTCCGTTTCTTCCTCTACAATTTTCATCACTTTTTATTACAAACTTTCTACACTCGTATATAAAAATTAACACGCATCCCCGTGTAAAATCTCCCAAACACCCTAAAAAGATGCAAACGCAAAAAATCATTATCCCCCAAATCCCTGGATTAAAAAGTTTACAAAGAGAGACAGACGATAGAGAATAGCCGCACGTCCTCTCATTTTCCGCTCAAACAGGCCCGCCGATTCGACTTTACAGCCCGACGGAGGCGATGGGGCGTAAACGTCGGCCATAAATCCGTCGCTGGGAACCGGGGGCTTAATAAGTTACGGGCTTAATTTCGCGGAATGCCGCGCGAACGAAAAAAAAAACGCCGAATTCCGAGTTGATATGTGACGCGCGCGTAGAGATCATTAGCTCGTCAGGGCAGCAAACATTATGTGCGGCTTCGAGTGCGTGCGTCTGGAGTGTGTTTACCGTGGAGGGGGGACTGAGATGTTTGCGCCCGCTGAGGGAGAGAGAGAAAAGGATAGAGTCCGGCGGATGATTATTTTTCCGACTGCGATTCTTGAGTGATTTTGGCTGTCTTTGAAGGGACAGCTGCGATTTTGTTTGTCTGAGCGTTAATTTTGTTGTAACGCTGAGGAATTTCGGCAGAAATTGGCTTGGAAATGCTTGCAAATACCAGATAGTTTCGGAAGTAATATAGAGGGTACAACAATTGAGAAAATTATGATTGTTTGTGGGTTTATACTGGTACCAATCAATGGCAATTGAGACATCCTCGAACTACGATTCGCAATAAAAAAGTTTCATCAGCTGCAATAACATTAATTAAAGAACTCTTTTTTTACTAACGCTATACCCCAACCCATACAATTTCCCCACCCCAACACAACCCGATCGCCATTTCAATCATCTTCCCCAAAAATACCGCGAAAAAGTCGCGCTACATCGGCGCAAAAAAGTCCACCATCACAGAAAAAGTATACGCACACACACGCGCAACAGCAGCAAAAATTCCCAGCAGAGCTGACCTCGTTGCACCGACGTCCTCCCCCCGTCACATTCTCTCTGAATCCCTCTCCACAGCGACGCATCGAGCGTTAGTTATAGAGCTTGGCATCCGTTCCGTCCGATGAATCAGCTGCTGATCCCGTTGATACGGCTAACGACTGTAGCTTCAATTATTGCCACAATAGCACTTGGCGCTAACTGCGCGCGTCTGCCGGCCGGCCACCCAAATTGGCGCTACACCTACTTTTAATTTAATTACAAGTCTCGCGCAGGCGCACATACTCCCTCTCTCGTCGATTTGACGAGGGCTTAATTGCGAAGGAAGGGGGATGCACGTGCGGGTTGTGCGTATACACTAGCGCTTTGGTTTTCGCCGGCTAGTGTGTGCGGATGATTGAATTTGGATGAGCAAAGGGGCGAGGGGTGGATGAGTTCGTTATGTTTGGGCTGGAGGGTGTGTGCACGAGGAGTGGGCTAATATTTTTTTTGGGAGGGTGGTGGGTCGAGTTGAAGTTTGATATGTGGCGATATGGATTGACCTATATTTTCCGATCAGCGAGTATGATGGGTTCAACGAGACTCGATGAACTTGAAAATTAGACCCGAAATAAAGGGGATGAATTGAACGTTATAGATGCGATGCAGCTTTTGTTTGCTTGTTAGTGCTCGCAGCCATGCTGTACTATACATTAATCTACGAATTGGGTATTATGGGGATTCAGTCATATAAAAAAATCCTATTAAATTAGCAGTAAGACAAATTAATAATATAGGCTCCATCATAATTTTCGTTGTTATTGCGTATTAACAGTTTGACAAAGACATTTCATTAGTTCATTTAGTATATGAAATAGCACTGGTATACGGCCGGTTAATTAACTGTCAATTTTAGCCGAATAACATATGTACGGTATACGTGGATTAAGTCACAGAGGAGAAACCCGCTTTTCCCGTGCGGTAATAAACATAATGAGTTATATTGTGTACAACTGTTGGATATCTCAGACAATTTTATAGTACACGGAGAGAATATTTTTTTATAAAAATTACCGAGACAGTTTGGCAACCTTGGAACCAATGAACCGGCTAGGAACAATTATCCCACCAATCTGGTAAAAATAACAGTAAAATCCCCATAATCCCAACCTCATCATCCTACCTTCCCAAACTCCATCCACCTGACCAAAGAATCAAAAGCATCACAGCCCCACCAGGGACTCTTGCCATCACCGCCCAGCAGACCTCAAAAGGCGCGCGCGCTTGCTGGCCATCCGGCGCGAATTTGCATGGGAAACACCCTGGAGTTTCGTCGGCGCTCGCGTAACCTTATATATATAGTATACACACCGCCGCTCGTTCGTTCGTTCCGCGTGTTGGTATTTAATCAAGCGCGTCATTCAATATCGGCAGCCGCCGCCGAGGGCGGGTATGCGGAATGGCTCGCGCCGCGTGTCAAATTGAACGGCACAGGGGTGGGGGAAGGGCCGGAAGTTGGCCGGCAGCGCTCTCTATGTGTGTATTGATGCGAAGAAGGTGGGATGAGGGAGAGTGCAAATTTTGCCGGGGTTGTAAAAAGGGAGGGAAGGATGGGTGGAATGGAATTTGTCGTTGTTGGTTTGAAGGGGTGACACGGAGGTGATAAGGTTTTTTTGTGCAAAAAAATGTCGTTGTTTCAGTTCTTAGTTTGTAAATAGTAGACTCTGAGAAAAACGTTGAATGAAAATGACGGTTTTGTAACAAAATTACAAAGCTGTTTGGGTAATATTGAACACGGAATGCGAAAAGTTTCATAATTAATTTCTGTTTGTAAAAAATAAACATTCAAATGGCTATGGCATTGGCCTTTGGTAGGATATAGTAAACGAAAAATTCTTGAAATGATTAATTAAAATTGTTCGCTACATTGACTACCTGAAAATAGTGCGAGTTGAATCTCGACAGATGTTAATTTTCCATTCTTTTTCATGCTTCATACGTTTATGCATAACAGGTTGCACTTTGAAAAATGTTTCATATTCACTTTGCTTCCGTTCCCCTTTCACCCCGTTCTCTCGTAGTAATAAAAAAACAATAATATTCTCGAAGAAAATATTTTTAATATGCCACGGTTACCGTCACAACAGAGGGGCTAATAATTACATAGCTCTCCTCAGCTTCTCATTTTTATCAACTTCTCTAACAACGAAAATTTTCATTTTAATTAAAAAGCCAAAACCCTGTACCTCCCCGTCTCGAAAATGCTATAGTTGTAATCGAAAAAAAGCGCGCTCGTAATTAAAATAAAAATACCGTGTATTAAAATTATTCGCAAATAGGAGCACAGCAGTAACAACAACAACAACAAGGTTTAATTAAAAGTACGATATAAATCGCTGTAACGTTGCGTAATTGCACCAACGTCCGCTATCAAAAAGTCGCGCGGGCATACGCTTTGCTTACTTAATGAGCCCTCGTCCTTCTCTCTCTCTCTCTTCCGCATTGACAAAACTAATTTGTCACGTTTCAACCTCTCCACTCTCGTCAATCAGCTCCATGTATGTTTGCGTTACTTCGTTTCGGCTTTTAGTTTGATGAAGAAACGCGGCCCGATGTTTCCATTCGGATTATATATCCGCACTCTTGAACACATCATTCATTATCTCTCTACTCTTTTCCCCTCCCCTACTCCCATCAAATATCACACGCACACACGCGAAAATCCGCTACTCCCCGCATAATCCTCATAAATCACCGCCGCCGCGGATAAATCCGACTTCCCGGCTTTTAATTAACTCCCCGGGCTGTGCCAGCGACACACACCATCCACTCTCTTTTTCTCTCAATCCACTCATTATTCCACTCCATATCCAGGCGCGCGCGGCGCATTAAAAAATTCCTCCCTCCGCTAATCCCATCTAAAAATCAGGCAATTACCCCGCGCGGTCCAGCTGGCACCAGACGAGATGAAGAAAAAAAAAACGTACACCCATCCTACCAAAGATCAGCCGCAATATCAGCGACGGGTAGGGGGAGGGATTACAGTACCATTCCGCACGCGAAGTGGATTAACGAAGCTACGACCTTGCAGCGACGGCGGTAATCCGAGGGCGCAGTCGCCGCGCGCGGCAGTTAATAACCAGCCGGCCGCTAAGTAATATAACCGATCGATGCCCTCGCTCGCGTACCTACACCAGGGGGTCATTGTTCGTCGAGTCGGAACGGCCGGCGCGCGCACGTTATGCACTTTGCGTGTGTACGTGCGCGTGCGGTTGCGGTTGCTTACGGTGCAGACGCGCGCGCGGGGTTGGCTTTATTTATGGCGAGCTCGTGGTGGACCGCTTTTTCGCATGTGTGTGCGCGGTAGTGTCGTAGTGCGAGAGACTGCGGGAATGGGGAGGGGACATTTTAATGCAAACAAAAGTTTTGGGAGACGTCGGTTCGTGGGGCGAGGGAAGCACTGGGGGACGGGAAAATTTTCTCATGTTTGCTTGGATGATTGTTAGGGAGCTTTTTGATTGAGATGTTCGGAGTGTGGTGTCTGATTATCAATGGTTTATTGGATATAAATAGTGGGATATCTATCTTTAAATCGGCGATTCGGTATAATGCAGTATGGTTTCAACGGAATTAAAACACTTATAATTTAAAGAATACGAATGGGAAAACAAGTCTGTCGTTAGATTTTTAATCCTTATTTTTGCTGAAAGAGATTGGATTCTCCTTTCTACGTTGCGTAAAATTGAATAATACTTGCATTTTACATTTTTCATGAACTTTAATCAATTTATCTTAGCCAACATCACGCACGCGTTGCACCCACAAAACTATTTGCATTTCATTCCTATTACAACCAGTTACAAAGATACCATTGTTGATTGAAAAAGAACAAATACTTTTCAAATTTTTCGTATAAACTGGCATTCTCACTTCAGCTCCGTCCCACTTCACCGTCGTTCCTATTCGCAATTCAAAACCTTCTCTCGTCACCCCCGCCCCTGTGTAACCCACTTCACGTCCCATCCCACGCACGGCAGAGCATCTCCCTCTGAAAAACACGCGTCCTCGAAATCAAAATGAGCGCTAAGCTCCGCAAATGCTTATCGGCGATTTGGATTCCGGCGACGGGCGCACGCCTCTACGTGTCGTTGAACTTCCCCTTCCATTTACGCTTTTTAATAGTATCAAGGCGTTGGAATTCTTCGGGGCTGACGATGAGGCGAGGCTGTTTAGAATACGTGGCGCGGTTGGGAGAAAAACAGGACGATATATTAAAGGGCCTGGAGATATGACTTGAGCCTTCTTAATTCATCGTGTTTACTGCCCCTCGTACGTGGGAGATATATTGTACATTTGGCGTGAAGGAAATTGGACCCGAGGGCAATAACATTTTTAATTCTCTTTTTTTTTCATAAAAAGAATGTTATTCACTTCTATGAGTTAATATGAAAATTCGAAAGGCTCCATATAAAAATCCTAAATAATTATTCACCACTCCCTTAACAAAAAGTATGAGTACTTTTTAATGTCAAAAAGCCATTCTACCCTCATCCTATCCTCGTTCAGCCCCCGTAATTCCCATACCAAACAGGGGCCCCAACATACAACTCGACCTATAAAATGTTTAACCACTCTACTTTTCCTTCGAATTCCCCTCCCACTTAACCCGGAAAGCCGCTAAAGTTTGCGCCCCCGCGGTGGGTCATCCCTATATACCAACAGCGAGGCGCCAAGTTTTCACGGTTACTTTTCTAACGAACGGAAAGCCATTAGCTCGAATGCAATCAGCTAACGATCTCTCGTATAACCCGCTCTCTCGGTGCCCTGGTGTATATGAGCGTTAACGACCTCTAATACCCGCTGCACGTATATATAGACAGCCGCAAGAAAGCGTCGGTCGTTGCGGAAACGATCCCTGTGCCGTCTGCTGCCGCTTTCTCTCTCTCTCTACACCGTGCTTATGAGCAGTTTCAGGGAAAGGGGGAGAGAAGAATGGAAAAAGGAAGACAATGGGGGGAGAAAGGTCTATTGAGTTGCGGTCGGTGAATTGAGTGCGGAGATATGGGGTACACGCGACATGTGTCTATTTGAATTTTTGGAGGTGGTGTGGAAAAGTTGGAGTTTTTGCGATCGCGTGACAAAATTGTACAATTTTTTGGATGGTTCGGGGGGATAAGAGACTCTTCAAAAGAATTTCAAAGTATGTTGATTTTCTCTGTACTCTCTAAATGTAAAGTAGTGAAAAAATAGTGATAAGTAGGTCACTTCCGAAATAGTGAATATGCACTCCGAAAT